>PVKA01009737.1:0-67194 GCA_004027165.1 Ctenomys sociabilis | reverse complement strand
CTCTCTCTCTCTCTCTCTCTCTCTCTCTCTCTCTCTCTCTCTCTCTCTCTCTCCCTCTCCCTATCCCCTTTCCTTTTTCTTCACTCCCTTCCTTCACTTTTTCCCTGTATATTTTTCAGGCCTGAAGATCATCATAAAGCTTCTCTTCTCTCACAAACAATTAAGGTTTATCTTGGAGCTGCACATGGAAAATAGTGGAAGGTATAGAAAATAAAAAGAAGAGCCAGTGGTGTCTGCACTCTGTCCGTCTGGGCCCAACAATATTTTTACCCTACACTCTGCACTGTTCTTCTGAGATTAAAAACATCACAGTTATAAGGCAAATAACAGTAACTCATTTGGAGAGCATTAGAATTTTCTAATGGGATTTTTAACTTGAATATTAAATTCCTATCAATCTGTCTTTCCAAAAATATTGCAATGATAAATCCACACCACCACAAAATGCATACTCATATCACATGTTAAAATAGGAGTGGGGGATCACCCACTCAGGTCCCCTTTCTCTCCCTGTCTTGGACAGAAGCTTTCTTTCTCCCAATAAATATACTCTGCACGTAATTTCCATTATTCTTAAAATTTATTCTTTGATTTTAGAGAACACAAAATTGTCCCAGATACTTTTCATGGAGGGAGATTCATTTTTCCCCTATATTTTTTGGAGCTTATACACCCAAGATCAGTGTTTCTCCCTGTGTCATTTGGAGGTCCCCACTGAGATAATAGGACGAATGTATGAGTTTGCTATTCTTTCATAGATTATAAATTGGGACTCGTTTAGGTATCAAATTTTTATGCTTCAAGTGTTTATATGTTTTTATCATTGCTTACAATTGTTCATATTTGTCTCATACAGTTTTGTCTCATATACTTCTATGAAAATTGCTCACAATTGCTCATGCTTTGTCTCATATGGTTTTGTTAAAATGCTGGTCAAAATGTTGGAAAATCTAAGTTAAAACATGGAAGTGTTATAAGGTTATGATATTTCTTTAATGGGACATTTTATGACTGCTGTGTACTTGTATATGTTCCATTTGAACCAGTTTCTAAATGTAATGGTATTCCTTGCTTAACTTTAGACACCAGTGCTAGAGAAAGTAATATTAGAATGCCTTGTAGAAGCTGTAAAATTGGACTTTTAAATCTAGCTCAGACTTAAAATATACATGCCTGTATATAAAACATGGGACTCCTTTTGACAACTAAATGACATTAGGTCGGCAACTGTTCTTAAAGACTTGGAAGACAGGTTTCACTGAGACAGACAGACTCTGATCTCTCTCTATATGCTAGAGGAGATGGCAGGCCTGCTCTGTTTCCATTTCCTTTCTTGGGTCTTATTCATAATTTTCCTAACTCTTTGTACTTTCCTTTTTAGAGGAATGTAAAATCAGGAATGGTGTTCCAACTAAGTGAAGCCTTTAGAAAATGAGTGCTAGTTAATGCTGAAGACAGAGAAGTCATTTTAGAAAAAGGACACATACCCATTTCTGGGTCAGATGAGACAAGGGACTATGTCTATGCAGGACAAAATATATAAAAGCCATGTCCCAGCTTAGTGTTTTGGGGTAGATCTCCTTTGGGAGACTAAACCTGAAACACAGTGGAGAGAACCAACTTCTGGGTGACACCAAAAGGAGCTATCTCCAAAAGCAACATCTTTACTGTGAGTGAGGATCTCGAACCTTTTCTTCTAGGTCTAGCTATCATTTAGGCGCAGAAGAGCTAAATTATGGATTTTAAAACCTTTACTGTAAAGTGTTAGGTAATTTTGTTCAGGCTGTTAACTCTTCCTTGTAGAATTTGGACAAACAGTGATTACTCTGGCTGCCAGTAAATGCTCCTTTATCAGCTGCCACTCACTGAAGCAGAGGATAGGTTTCCTCAGGCATTCTCTGGTGAATCCTCATTGAAGCCAATGGCTGATGGAATGTTGACTAGGGAAACAAAGATTCCTTTCTGAAGACTGATCTCTGAAAACATCTGAGGGGTCATGACCATGGCTACTCTCTGATGTATACCTAAGTGTATCTTGGTGGAAACTGGCTCTTGACTACTGAAAGATCTCCTCTTACCATTGTACATTTTTCTCCCTTTCTGTAGTAGACTAGGAATTCTACCTGAATTTTTCAGTACAACTCTTTAATGAACCACTCTAGAAATTAGTCTGAGGCAGCTTGCAATAATTTATATTTTACAGAGACTATTAGGGGAATGGTTTACAACTGTGTCTTACATGTTACTCAAGAATAAGAAATATTTTTGCCAGCCTTAAAATAGTATATTCTTACAAATATGTAAAATGTGATTACTAGACAATAAATGTAAGTTTTACCTGTGAGCTCCAAAGACTTAAAATAACCCAGTCCTTCTAGGGAAGGCTGCCTTGCTGATTAAATGGAAGAACAAAACTGTCTTGGAAATTTCTTTGTCTTAAGACCCAGGACAAAGTTCCTCCAGTCAATTGTTTCTTGTCTACCTCCAAAGGTAATCTCTTTTACAGTATAGCAGGAAAAGTGCTGTGTTTCCAACATACCTTTTTATGCAATAGTTATGCTTCCTTCCACAGACATTGTTGTCATTAGACCAACTGTAACGTATTTACAAAGATTCAATAAGAGTAAGTGCATGGTTCACACAGTTTGTGAGATTCTTAGAGACAAAAATCTCATGCCAGTTCAAGGGTGGATAGGCTGGTCTGATATTGTCTCCCCTTCTCCCTCCACCTGCTCTGGAGTGGTCTACTCATGGGCTGCCTTGAGGGGGAATTAATTAGAAGTAAGGTGGAGATGTCCAGAACTCTCACTTTTTGCATTCCAGACTATGGGAATTTCACAGTCCAAGTTTCATACTTCTTTAGAGTACGTCATTATGCATTGGAAGATGTTTGATCCAGACACGCTGAAAAAGTGATTTAACATTTCTTGCATATGTGCATGGCTCTGTGTATCTCTAAGAGCCAAAAAGGAATGCAGAAGTATATATCAATTATGATACTATTTTTCAACTAGAACAATACTGTAAAAAGCAAAATGGAAAAAAGTCTTGTGTTTAGGTTTTTGTTTGCATTAAGAGAGTCATTGTTATCTAGTGTGTAAATGTAGATGTGAGTTACAGGAGAGTCAGGCCATTCAGATGCCTGAGGTATTCACTATCCTGAAGCCTAAGCCTGCTCCTCCCTAACCTTTGCAGCACAAGGACAAGACAGTGTTAATCACAGTCTCTCCCACCATTAATGAAAGTGAAGTTTACCATATTTGCCTTTCTAAAGGGTGGGCTCCCAAACAGCTATGATCCAGATCTCTACAAGGTTATGCCCATCCTTAGCGCAGTTTATGCAAGCTTTTCAAGGACAGTATCATTTAAAGAAGTAAACAGGCAATTTAGAATTTCTAGAATTCATGTGCCATTTCCTCTGTGACCTAAAACAGATAAAGTCAGAACTTAGAAAATCTTTACATGACTCTGATAAATATATTAGTGTCTTTAGAGGCCTCACTCAGACTTAATGAATGAGATTGGAAGGATATAATGTAAATTTTAAATGAAGCTTGGAATTGTAGTAAAATAAGCATTATAAGCTATAATAGTTTGAGATAAATATCATACTGTTAGAAACAGCCAAGAGATAGACAGTTAATGGAACTACATTTTCCCACTGGAGCCCAAGCATTTAGACCCCTGCTGGCCTAATAGCCAAACTGGAAATTGGATAAATTACATTCTCCTGTGTGTATTGTTGACAGTCTAAGAACTAGAACAAAGCCTTCAGGTTATTTTAAATTTTAGCTGTTTACCAGGAGAAAGATGAACATCCCCCTGATTTCTTAGGATGTTTCGTAGAGATATAGGTAAGACATACTTCCCTAGATCCTAACTCAGTAGAGGGATAGATTATTCTTACAGATACATTCGTTTCTCAGTCAGCCCCACTTATTAGAAAAGAGCTACAAAAGATACCTTTTGCACCAGACACCTTACTTGATACTTTAATAGAAGCTTTGTCTTAGTGTTCTATAACCAGGGCTTGGAGAAAACCAGGGAGAGAAAGCAAAGAGATAAAAATGCCTCCCTATTTTGTGGCCTCAAAATACATCCTAAGTCTGATTCTCTTGGTTCCAAGAAGAGCTCAAAGACAGTGAGGTTCATCTACTGATAAGGTCCACCCGCTACTGCTGCTGCTGCTGCTGTCATAAAATAGGTCAGCATAAGAGGGGCTGCTTTAAGAGGCCAACACGCCATGCCCTGACTGCCAAGGCAGCCACTAGAAGTGAGACTTCCTTCTGAGGTGCAGGCCCAGAGCTCAGGCTCAGCTTCCCAGGCCCTGGGCCTTCTTCCTCCCTCTGGCATGACTGTTATCTCTGCCTGTCATCTCCATGGAGGAGTACTGAGTAATCATGAGTTGAGAAAACCCCAGCCTATTTCTGGACATTGGCACAGGTCTCTTTGTCTTTCCATGTCCCTCACCTTCCTTCCAGTCATCATACCTCAATAGGAACAGACTGTAGAAGACATCTTGCTTTAACTGTAACTGAGACACTGCAGTATGTTTTCCAGTTGGTAACTAATCAAAAGTATGCTGAGTCTCATTTTTAAAAATGTTGTATATTGCTGTTTATGTATAAGGCTTAAAAAGGTATTTCACTAGTTAAATCAGATCCTCAAGGACAGATAAAATCTTGTCAGTGTAAAACAGGGTCCAATAGCTTTGGGCTTATACATAGAGCCAGGTCTTATATTTGTGACATAAAACTCAGAGCCACAGTGTTAAAAGGAGAAATCCCTTTGCAGTGTCCCTTCCTTACAATGGGGGCCATATCTAAAACACTGAATGGGACCTTGGTTTAATCTGAATGCTGTGTATTTCAGAAGTGTATTAAGTTAGCCTGGTTGATTCTGATGTAACTCAGGTATTTCACGCTCATAGTTATGAAAGATGTGACCTCTCTTAACTAAAGCTAGAGAAATTTATGGCGAACTGTCAGACTCCATGAATAAAGGGAGTTAAAAGTCAATGGGTTATAATTACTACTCCCTTAAAAAGGCTTCTAACCTAACCTATTAGCTCAAATGCTCATGCTTTGACTATGTATGCTTTGATTTCTCAAAAACTTTGCTTTAAAAGATATCATACAGGTAAAACCCACAGCAAATATGCTAGATTATTTTTAGAGTCCTTTCTACAGGCAATCTACTAAGATCCACCATATTTTGTCTATAGAGACATAGTAAGGGCTTATAACTGCCTCACACAGCCCACGTGAGCTGAGTCTACTCGAGGTTTTCTGCCTCATTACAAGGGAAGCTATCTTCATGTCCCTCAGTCAGGGCTGACAGCCCTAAAAGATGCTTTCTTTATCAGTCTAATCCTATATTAGAAAATCCACTATAGGGGAAGTTTTCCTCACATTCCTTGAACATGGCTGCCTGTAGGAAGCCTTAAAACCAAAAAGTTGTATCATGTTCAGTGGGCCCCACATATCTGACACAAGTTGCAGAAGTTAGAAGGGTTTGCAGGAGTGGATTTGTCTGAGTTGAGGTGTTTCATAGTACAAAGGATATAGATTGGAATTATAGACAAAAAATGAGAATGGTGATGCTAGCAGCCTACAGAAATAAAGGCCAGTGAGTAAATGGGGAAAAAGTTATTCTTCCTTGGATCCAGACAGGGAGAAGGGACATTTCAAGCAAAAATATCCTAAGATGCTAGAGAGGGAAAAATGAAAGTACCGATGATGGAGTCAGAGGAAGTTTCAGATTGAATTGGTCTGAGCAAACCCATGTTAATGCCAATATAAAGAGAAAGCCTGTTAAACTCTTAAGGGGTGCCCACGCAGATTTGTCAGTGGCTACCCAGCCAGTGGCCCCACTGGCAAATTGGAGAGTGAGTACTCAGTGTCTCCCATAGGTTTTCATGTGCTCTCAGTAATCAGTTGACCAGTTTATTTGAGATACCCAATGGCCATAAAAGATGCAAAAGGGATTAAACCACATGTTTAAGACACAGCTTCCTGAGGATCAACCACTCGGGCCCTCCTTATGTCCCTCTCTTGGACAGGAGCTTTCTTTCCCCCGATAAATATATTCTGCTCATAAAAAGTATAACAGTAGTACTATGAATAGCAGCATTACAGTAGTACTGTAAACCCAGTACTGTGGAAGGCTGAGGCAAGAGGATTGCAAATTTAAGCCCCTCCAGGGCAAGTTAACAATTTAATGAGATCCTATCTCAAAATAAAATAAGATAAAATGGCTGAGAATGTAGTTCAATGAAAAGGTTTTGGGGCCAGGAAGATGGCTCAAAGGAATAAGCCCCTTCCCTGGCAGCAAGCACAAGCACCTGAGTTCAATCTCCAGTTCCGCCAAAAAAAAAAAAAAAAAAAAAGAAAGAAAGAAAAGGCTTTGGGTTTGATCCAACTTACAGCCCCCAAAAAGACTTGAATCTTTCCTATCATGTAAAATAATGTCATCTCCTTAACAAACACATGTGGATGTTTAAAATCCTGCTGGTTACATTAATCAACTGGACTTCCATAACAAACTACATCAGACTGAGTGGCTTATTTCCCCTTTTTATATGAACACCAGTCACTCTGAAATAGAATCTTTGTCACTTTTTTAAAGACCCTGCATTTAGTAATAATGTGATATACTGAGGTACTGGAAATTAGAGTTTCATCATAAAAAACCCTGGCCTATTCTTTCTCATAGTGGTGCTAAAGAATGTGTATCCTTTCTCTATTGAACCATCATACCTCATTCTGTTTCCTTAACCCCACATTACAGGGTTTCTCCCCTCTCTTCACAATGCTGCCAATCAGACTTCCGTCATTCCCTGTTCCTAGATAACACCTGCATATTCCTAAGAACGATATCTCAATGTCTCTAATGCTGGTGTCCCATAGAGTCCTAGTGCTGTGCCTATCATGTCATATCCCATAACTTTTTTTTGTATTTAAGACAGGGTTACAGGATGTACAGGGTCTCACTCAACAATATTCTCACTGTATAGACTGGACTCACAGGGATCCCACTTACAAGTACTGGGATTACAAGAGCACCATGCCCAGTCTCAAGGGATGTCTCAGCATGCCATGAGGGTGGGGCTGGCCAGGCACGCCAGGGAATCAAACTCCCAACCCCTGCATCCTTCCAAGAAGGTACTTTAATCTGCTGAGATATTGGCCAGCCCTCATATCCCATAACTTGCAGTGCAAAGAATCCTGCCATTCATTTGTCAAACTTGAAAATTTGAGATATGAAAAGCAAACTATCAGTTTATGCATGAAAATAGAACTTCTCTGGAGACTAACTGGCCTGAGGATACTAGTTAGGAACAGACTTGAATGTTTTATAGCAATGGACTAGACTACTTTTAGGATCTTTTTCACATAATAGGAATACTTATTTTGATTTGGTAATAGTAAGTAAGCTGATAATATTTTGTGTTAACCCAGGTGAACCAAGCATTATATCAAATAAATTATTTTATGTTTCTCATAGTAAACTAAAAATACTCTGGTCTATTTTTAATCTCTAAATGAGAGCTAGGAAAAATGACACGTAGGAAGTTAAGCAAATTCTCAAGAATCTGAACAAGTGGTACTAAATTCTAAATTCCCTAATTATACCCACCTTTCCAAAGCAAATTGGTGAAGGTTCTCTCTGTCTACTGATTTATGCTTGTGTGGAAATTTCTGAGTTTTGTTTTTACAGGTTTATTTCCCAACACAGACAAATACACATTTGTATGTTTTCATTTTCATTTATGTCTTGTTATCATGAAAGTTGCTCCATATCCGTTAGACAAGGTGGCTGATCTCAGGATTCCAGAGAGCTCCATCAGCAAGTTCTGCTTTGTGTCTAGCTTGGAGTTTGCTGGATAGTGGGATTTCCACCTGAGCCATTCAGTTAGATTTCAACACCATCCAACAACATTTATTTATTTATTTATTTATTTACTTACTTACTTAATGTGTTTTGTACAGGGTCTCACTATGCAGCTCAGACTCACAGTGAGCCTCTTGTTTTCAGCCTCCTCAGTGATGGGATTACAGGAATGAGCCACCACCCTCAGACTGTATCACCAGCTCGGCGGGTGCGGGCCTTGAAGCAGCATGTAGTAGCGGGGATCAAAGTCTGGTCCCTGACATTTCCTAAGCAGGAGCTTAGTCCACTGAGCTATCTTGCCAGCTCTCCATTAACTTTTATGTAAGTAAAATGTTTATTATTGAACTCAGAAGAAAAAAAAAATCATGAAAAAATACTATTTTTCTTCAATTTTGAGGGGTATAGTTCAGTTTTAAGCATTACATTTTTCTTATGAAAACTGAATGAATGAAGTTGAAGTCTAAGTACACAGTATTGAAAATTGTTTCTTTTTTAATCATCTATGCAAATACTACAAACTTCGCATGGTTCACTTAAGTACTGCCTTAAAATTGGTTCTAATTATAATTAAACTTTTCCATGGAACACTTTTTTTCTCTCAGTCTACATTGTCTTCTATTCCACTGTTATTCACCTTATCTTCTATTTTTTGCTTTTAAATCTTCTTAAGGACAGGTATTTACATTCAGGTTAATATTTTTAATAGAATATTGCATATTCCACTATTGTTAGTAGATACCTGATATTATGTATACAAATTTGAATTTTATTGATAAGTATACTTTTCTAAATCGAGGAAACATTGCTGTTTTGAACAAGTTAATTTTATTTTCTTGATATCCAAACTCTACTTTGAAATCATCTGATTTTAAACTCTTTTGGGATAAATTCTCATAGAAATCAGGAACACAATTATATAGGCAATATATTCACAACTGTTCTTCCTTTTATTTTCATGTATGTGGCTTCTCAGTCTTAAACAGGGTGTTTAAGAAAGAAAGACTTTGAAAGGCTAACAGAGCTGTAGAAATTAACAGCAGTAGTTATTCATAAAATATCTAAAGTCTGTTGAAGTGATCCTTTTAAGTGAAATCTTATTTTAATGTAAAATTTTTGTTTCTATGAAAGAAAAGTTGTGATACTTCAATATGCCTTAAAGGAATCTTTATCTTGCCACTTTGCACTGTACTGCTGGATTCAGAAACTTTGAGAACAGAAAAGTATGCTATTTCTTCCATTCATTTTAGAGATTATGAAACTAAAGTAAAGAAATATTATGGGGAAGTTTACACATTCAGGCAATCTTCATGGATGTATTTAGGATACTGGCTATAGTAGCACAGAAGGTATAAGAATTTATGAAAACGCAAAACCCTACCCTTAAATGAAAGGGCTGTAAGCTCATTTCAATAAGGGCTAGGGATGTAGCTGAAGTCTTGCCTTCGATTCATGCTACCGACAAAACAGAGAAAAACAAAACAGATATTTCCATCAGGGATGAGATTAACTAGGTTTCTATATTTTTCTATGGTCTCCTCACTTTTCATTTGATATGATTTCTCTATCATTCATCCATATTAACCCAAAGTGATGATCCACTCCCTAAGAGTTCTACAAGCTACAGAAGCCACCTGTCCAAACTTAAACCTAATTTCAGTGGTTCGCATCTCTTATGTCCTCTGTCCATATTGAATAATCACCTATATTGATAAAAATCTGCTATTACTGCCAATGTCTTGTTATAATATTTCTGGAGTTTCAACTATTTTTCTGGATTTTCAGGTCAGTTATTTGGAATTGTACAAATTTCACTCTGAATAGTTTCTTCACAGAGGATCTCTACTGACTATGATCTTTATTATATGAGACAAGTCAAAGAAATAAAGCTGAGACTCAAAATATTTATGCATGATTTCACACTTACTTGTAGAAGTATAAATTCCATGTTTCATCTAATTCATAACATATGTTCCATGACTCTTACCTCAGCCTGAGGTAGTAGCTTGTTTCCTAGTACAATTATTATTATTATTATTATTATTATTATTCTTTGGAACCAGAAATTAAACAACATCACTCTTGGCAGACAGGAACTATGCCACTGAGTTATATCCCCAATTTGCAATATTCTTTCAATGTGCCCTTTTCAAACTTTCAGAGCCCCCAGGAACCGTAAGATGAGAGGAAATCATCTGGCCTATTAGTTAGCAGTTTAACCAGGTTAGTCTGTTCTTTGCCTCCAAGTTAACATAGGTACCTCAGACTATGGTTATAATGAACACAACGTGAGTAAAGACTGGCTTTATCTGTAGGAATCACTAAAGAAATTCTAGTGCTTTCAAAATCTCTTTAATGATCAAACTGAGAAAGGTGCACACCAGGTTTTCCTTGCTAAGTAATAAAACAACTGAGTAGGATAATTGATGATTAAAACACAAAGGACCTGCAATTTTCCCCTCAAATGCTAACAAGAATACAAAGATCTTGTAAAATAACTACAATGCACACATCAAAATAGGACAAAGAAAAATTCTTTGACCAAAGAACTGTGAAAGCTACTTCACTGTAAGCACATACAGAATATATTACGTTTCAGTAATATGGCTATTTTAATATATATAAATTAATCAAGACTCGCTGTACTGAGGAGGGTACTATAAGAAGAGAAAAATGTAAGTAATCTGCAAAAGCTAAGTATTACCAATAGAAAGACATTGAAAATTGAAGGAAGCTCTCAGGTGCAACAAAGAAATAGTTTCCACTCATATTTTCCTCCCATGTGTCATAGATCATCCTACTTTAATAAAGTGTCATGCCCTTGTGACATTACAGAGGCTGAATTCTTACACTAATCAAATTAAGTTTGCTGTTTCAGAAACTCAGCATGGAGAAGAAGGTAGCTTATGGAGCAACTACAGAGTGTCAACTTAAGGTATTATCACAATGGCTTAAATATCAAGAGAATTAAAGAAAATAAGCACCTTTCATATAAAAAAACCAACAGATCATCATTGATACAAGAGATGCAAACATATAGAGCTAAATACATAGAAGGATAATCAGGAAAGAAATCTAGACCTACTGACACTACTAAACCAGGAGCTTAAGGACATATACTTAATAGTTCCTTAAAGGAGTGGAAAAAAGTCTAGGGTCAGCCTTGCAAATGCTGTATCCATCCTCCCCATGGTAACATGGCAAGGTAAGTCACCAACAGCCAAAATGCTAACTGAAATTCCTCAAGATTAAAATGATAATTTTCTACAAAATCAGCTAATCATTAATCATGATTTGTGGTTTAATTCCTAATTCCAAAACACACATGCACATTACCTGAAAATGTAATTTTACACAAAAGAGGTCAACTTTTTATATTCTGCTACTATTATGAGTTTAGCTATTATGAATGGTTTTATCATTCTGGGGGGATCTTTTTAGTCCTCAGCTTGCTTATAAACTCTCTGGAAGTATAATCCAGCAATTTTGTTTATTGTCTAGAACAATGCCTTCCATAACACAGGAGTTAATCAATAATTGATGCATAAATCAGATTTTTCTATTAGCAAAGTCAAAATAAATGTTGGAGAGGTTAGTTTTTCAAGATCCTTACCAGAGTGAAATACAAACAATTTGGCACTTTAGCAAAAGTCAAAGGTAATCTGTAAATACTCTACCAGAGAGAAAGAACCACCTAACTGCAGACCCCAGAAAACCTTAGTTAAGTTTCCAAGCAGAAATCACCTTATATTTTATCTGCAGCTTTGGGCTGCATTTCATGATGATTGGTAGCCTCCAAAGACTTTCGAAATATATACTAAGCTCCAAACTCCTCAGCACAGCAAACCCCAAATTTATGTTCACTTCAGTCTTTGCCATTTCAGAGATAATTTACTATTGGGGCTGGAGATAATAAGCAAATACCATATATTTCTACTTACATGGACAAGCCCTTCAATGACCAGAATATCATGTATTTTATAGTATTGTAGCTCTCACCAAAATTCTTATCATCTCACACCACATTTGCATATGGTGATTTAACACAAATCAATGTTGTTTCATTGCCTATTACTTTTGAATCAGAATCCTTACTGATAATTTTATTTACCTGAGGAATGTTGGAAGCCAAACAGTACATGAGTAGAAATGAAATGCCTGCTTGAGGAGGAGGGGGAGAATGTGAATGTGAAGAGAGAACATTTTTAGTTATTACGGACAGTTTTTGACTTGATCATATTCATTACAGAAAGAAGGTCATTAGATACAATGATTTCCTTTTCTTCAGAAGTGATATTGTTCCAATGTTAACACTGAGACAGGAATATTTTGAAAATTTCTACAAAATGTTTGAAGAGACTTTGTTGCTTTTCCTATCCAATTACAGAATTTTTGCAATGCATTACACTAAGTAATTGCTATAAATTTGAATTAAGAGAGTGCTGTGTTTGTTGAGGGACTCTCTTTCCTTCCTTTGTATATTTCCCCCTTTGTCCCCATGGAAAGCACAAGGACAAAATGTCATATTTGTCTGGTAAGTATAATAACTTTTTATGTTTATTTACTATGAAACGGTTTGAGGAAAAAAAGTTGTCACCTAATTCTGGCTTGAAAACCTCCAGTAATAAACTGAGATGAAATTAAAGGGAGCAGAGACATAAGGATTGCCCATGCTTACTTAATGTACTTCACTGATGGTTGTCAATCACAGAACTATTCCATCCATCAATAGGTTCCATACATTTTCTGCAAAACCATAAAGCCATAACCTTGTCTACCTATTACATCTCCATTGTACAAAGCACCTGCTATACACATCAGACCACAAGCATACCTCACATAGCTTCCTAAGATGCTCATTTGCTTATAATTCAGCAATTGCTTCTTTATGGGGAAGTCCAAATAATGCTGCTAGCAAATTAATCATCCCTTATCCTTTCTGTGTTTAAAACATCTTAGTGGTTTCTGATATCATGAAGAATCAAATCCACATTTCCAGCTAACAATATATTCCCTACCCTCGTCGTTCCTTCTGATCATCCTCCCTATCCTTATTTCTGTTCTTGAAGCACAGTAAATCTGCCTTGAGACTTGCTTATTCAGCTTCTTCATCCTGTGAACATCTCTCCCTTATCTTTCACTGCCTGGACTCTAAAGGCATGCACAGGAGAGCTTTTCTTCACCATATAATATGAACATCCTCAATTTAAGAGTCACCCTGTTCTTCCATCCTGCCTTTATATTAGAGAGTGCATTATTATCTGACCCAGTTTATTTACTTCCAGAATCACTGATTTTCTGTGTGTTTGTTGATTCTCCCTTTTTCCTCTTAGTGCAAACTGTGCAATATTAGGAAAATCGCCAATTTTGTTCATCCTTTAAAGTCCAGTTGGCAAGAAAAATAACTAATCCATAGAAGCTGCTAAGTAAATGTTTGTTGGATGAATAAATAAAAGAAAATTATAGTTCATCCTTACACATAACAAAGCATTAGGAAATAGGTAAACTTCATGAAATTTGGTCTTTCTGCCCCCTGAATTCTCTTGCTATCTAGTATGGCCAAGGCACTCACTTTCACCTGCACTGGGACTCAGAGGTCCTATTCATTTTTTGCTAAGCTGGCAGTGTGAAGGCAACAGTTATGCACAGTGTGCATTGGGATCTGCTAACCTACCGCAGAAGAGATGTTTCTCTAAGCAATGTTACCCAAAGGCTGCATAAGTTTTCAAACTAATAGGTGATTATAGAGAAAACCTTTTGTTAGTTTTTAACCAAAGCACAAATAAAAACAGCTAAGTATTTATAGTGACTAAGGCTGCTAAGTGTAATTGAAGGTAGCCACGAAGTATTTTAATAATGATAAAAGAAATTAAAAGAAAACCAGGTAAGGTCTCCAAGGTCCTTAGACCACATAGGTAGAAAGATGTATTCTCAGAACATTGGAATGCTGCTAATGGGGACTGTGGAGAAAGTGTAACCTATCTTTGGTGAACCAAACCCATGGTGAGCCCTTGGGGTCAGAGGCCTGGCTGCCTACACTCAATTACAAGGTGCTAAAAAGTCTCAGTGACCAGGTTGTTGTTGAATGATGACTTTTCCTTTTGTTACTGAAGGTAATAATCTATTCATTTTGTCTTAGTTCTTTGGCTAGAAAAAAAATCACAAATGAACTAATGAAATTCTATATCTTTCACACATAATTACCCAACTTTACCAATAATATGTGAGCTAATTTGAATCATAGAAACACGTATAGTGTCAAAATGGGATGGTAAATGATCTGCACTAGAGTTTAATAGATGGTAGTTGAATTAATGAATATGAACTGAAAAGCACATTTTGGACTGAAGGGCTTATTCATGAGTTTTCTTTGGCAGTCAAAACCATTTGGAAAAAAAAAAAGATTTCATCTACAAACAATGGAGTAGTCAATAGATTCAGGATCTGAGAAGTTTCATTTGTACATGAATAGCAAACTATCCTTGGGTGGGGCCCTCCTATCAGTTGGATATCTCATAAAGTACAAAAAAATATTTTGGTAGCAAAGACAGGTAAATTTGATTTTACATTTCCAAAAGCTACTCTTAGTGGGTAATTTTATATTTTCTACCCTTTGTAAAAGGTCACAACTCTACATAATTAATATCACAAAATGATGACTAGTGGTTATTTTTATGCTAGCTTAAATATTGTGAAATAACCATTTTGTCAATGTTTTTTCCTGTTTGAATAATTCAATAAACTTGACTGCTTAAATTATGATTGATGATACATCTGTTGCAGGTGGTTCAAACTGTGTATTGTCTTCACGTTCAAAGTGTTGATTAAACAACATTTCTCATTACTAAACATTCCTATGTGAAGACTATGCTGTATTAAATCTATGCATAAGTTTACAATTTAATAGATGTTGTCTATAGGCTAATTAAATATATGAAATATATTCATGGAAATGAAGAGTGTAAGTCTATAAATAACTACTACCTATTCTTTCAAGTTGAGTGATTTACATTAACAAGTGGTAGAAATGATAGATTACATGAAAATATTCTTCAATCAGTGCAACATTTTTTACAAATCTTACAAATTAATAGAAGCCAGAGCATAGATCATCTAGATCATCATGAATAAAGTAACATAAAGTTCAGCAGTTTTGGATAAAAATGGTGAAGGAAGCAATATCGGAATAATGAATCCCAGATTCTCTGATTTGAAAAGAATCATGTAACTCACCGATTTTAGAAGGCTCTATTTAATAAATTACTCCCATTTACAAAGCTGCTGATAGACTTGTCTTTCAATCCCTTTGAAGACTGCCATGAATAGGAAATGCATCACAAAGCACCACATTCCATCTTTGAATATTCAGATATTTTTTAGACACTTTTACAGCTGATTTCAATTTGTAACCTTGCAATTTCCCTGTATTGAGAGTGTTGCAAAAATAAATCCAATTCCACAAAATTCTGATGATTTTAAGTAATTAATTTTGTTAGTATCTACTAATTCTTTCCTTATACATAAATGTTATTCTTTAGTTTTTTTATGTTACCTTCACCTTGCTAGAGATTTTCATGTTAAGAATAGTCAATGTTTTATTTACCAATTTATTTCAAACATAAATATAGTGCATAAAAGGGGAACAGGATGTGTATGTCAAATTATTGAAAAGTGGAAAGATGGTCAAGATTTTCTACAGAACTGTTCTGGTTTTTAGTTCAGTAATTTTTTTTTCTATCAGCACATACTTGCAGTATATGCTGATAACAGGTAAATAACACATGTTGTGTCTGTACATCCCTTCCGCTCTTCAGCCTCCCCACTTCCACCATGTCAAACTCCATTTATAGTCTGCCTACAAATGATCATAATATAGTCTGTTCACATCTAGCTAGAAAGCTTTGGTCCCAGCACGATTATCTAAAAAAAGTGAAAATAAAATGTGCTCTGTTACTTTTCACATTGACAAAAATAAAAATATTAAGAAAATATCCATGGCCAGTAAAAGAACAGGGAGTACGAACTATAGCACAAATGATAGAAAATTCTACAAGAGAGCAAATGCTATGCTGCCCCTAACTGTCAAAGTTAAATTTTCCAGGTACACAGGTGAAATTTATTTTAGGCAAAGCTGTGGAAAATGGAAGCCATATTATTCAAGATTCTTGTACTGCTCATATAAACAGAGTAGAGCTCATATAAGCTTTCGTCTGTACTTCTCATAGGAAGGCAAGATTCATTATGTTCTCATCCCTGCTCTTAGCAGACTTGATAAAACACTGACTCATGAAAAGCTGAAGCCAACTCAGATCTTTCTTCACACAGACTGCTTTTTGATTTCATTCTTGAATTTTGTTTTCTTTTTCACTCCTCAATTCAAATAGGTTGATCTTTACTATATTTTCTTAGGTTCAGACAGTCTCAGTACTGCCTTTCAATGCTGAACTGTTCAGGTGTAGATCCAGATCGTTAGCCAAATCACTGATAAAACTTGACTCAAGTAGGAAAAGAAATGAAGATCTTTACCAATTTTTGCCAATTTTTCAAAGGAATTCTAATAGTAGTATGCCCTGTACTTCTGCACATAGAAGACTTCATACGTGCCTTTATTGCTACACACTGCTCATAGCTCTCCCGATCTCATGAGAAGGCCACACTGTACCAGAAGCAGCCAACCTTCTTCAGGTGTACCACAGACTCTGAACATTTGTAGAGATTTCTCAAGGAAACCTTATCCTTCACTATTTTCACCAGGTGTGTTACATTACAAATAGAGGCTTTTCCGAGCTTTTCAACACACAGAATGAGCTTCTGCAGGGTTAGATAGGTCTGAAAGTGTGAATCATTTTTTTCTAAACCATAAGCACTGAAAAAATAAACCAACAAATAAACAAAACCTGTCAGGTTGGCTGTCAAATATAATTAGACTACAATGGCTGCTATGAGACCTCCTTTTATTCCTAGCACAGTGAGCTGGAGCGACGCTTCCTGGTGTCTGTGCCAGCGCTCTGTTTATCAGGCCAGGTATACAAAGCAGACTGATGAGATAGTTTCCAGTGTTCAAGCCCAAAGAATGTGCCAGAGGTGGCCCTGATAATGATAGCCCAGGAATTAAGATCTTCCAGCACAGTGCAGAAACCACAGCTCTCAGAACGCAGGTGCCTACCTTTCTTTCTCATCGTTGCTCTGGCATTAATCGATCTGGGGATTCAAGGGCAAACTGCGTTATTCCTGTATTTAGATCGCTATCATGAGATTCTTGGACAACATCATTTCCTGTTGCATCAGTTTGAAAATATCATTTCTCTGTTCCTTATCTGGAAGTCTTAAAATCTATTTGGCATCGCATGAAGAATATTCAACTGACTCCAACTTTACTTTGCCTTTCTTTGATGTGTGATAGAAATTGGTATTATTTTTGTCTTAATCTGTGGATGTGAGAAACTAAAGAGGAAGCAAAGCTGGTGAGAAAAAGAAAAAAAAGATTAAAATATTCCTGCTTCTGTAGATTACAAATATCATATCATAAAGAACCCTAAACATAGGTCTCTAATAATTGTACATGACTGGATATGAAAGCGCTCCTATTTTACTTTCATTTAATAGGATGCTTAATTTTGCAAAGCCAACTTGTATCTTTTTTCTCCTTATTGCTGTTATGATGTCTTGCTAGTCACCTGATCTAACAAAATTTAGGAAAACTGATTTTTTAAATTTCCAGAGAACTAGAAGCCAATTATTAAGTACAGACATCATTTAAAAAATCAAATTTGGCTGGATATGGAAGCACACACTTGTATTTCTAGCTACTCAGAAGGCCGAGGCAGGAGGATTAAAACTTACATGGTATCCTGGTTATGCCTGAGCAATTTAATGAGACCTTGTCTCAAATAATGAAAAGGAAGTTCTGCAGATACAGCTCTGTGTTAAAGAATTTGCTTCAAAAATTCAAATCTCTGGATTCAGTCCTGGACACACAAAATCAAATTAAGTAAAATGAAATGTTATAAAGTCATACTACATCAATTATAACAGAAGGAAGGTAACAGACTCTTAAAATTCGTCTATGTTCCTGAGTTTATTTACATCTCTATAATGGGATTCCTGCAGAACGCTATAGAATGCTATTACCTGCCTCAAACCCACACTTACTGATGTCATGTTGGTGTAGTACCACTAAAAGTCCATGTTGAGAGAATTTATAGCACAGCAATGTGCATATGCTACATCAACTGAGGCTTTATTTATTGTTTTGAATATTTTAGACTCAAGATAATGGTGTAGAAAACATCAGTGAAGATTTAATATATAAGTATGTCATTAGCTTTTAACATTGTGAAAAGTGCCAAAAATGAGGAAATGTTCTTCTAGTACTTGGGACATTTGGTAAACTAATTTCACAAAATTCTTATATCTGTCATCATTGTTTCATTTCCATGTCAGTCATTAATTCATATGAAAACAGTTTTTAAGGTAAACTATAATGATGAGTCAAAATGGTACTTGGCTAAAAAAAAGTGTAAAGAAAAATCAGTGGGACTTTCTACATGAATCAATAGGTTGTGCACTATTTACAATAAAGACTAATGCACACAATATTATTATTATTTATAAGTGCTTCCTTACAGATTTTTATTTCAATTAAGTGTACAACACACATCATCCTCTACTCTAGAACACTGTTGTTAAATATTTATGAACACACCACTGATTTTTGCATGTAGAATCTAGACTCATTCAAAATTTGCTTTTACTAGTATCCTTGGGGAGAGCTAGAAAGTTATCATTTCTTGGGAGCAGTCAAGTTACATTGCTGGAAAGCCTGAGAATGATGGTATTAATCCATAAACAAGAAGAGTTGTGTGAGCCTTTCTTGCCTTATATATTTTCATGAAATAACTTGCTAAGTATTTCAGCAGTTATCATATGACCATGATGGGAAAATTAAGATCTACAAAGCAGGGGATGAGCAGACAGCTCAGCAGTCTAAGCACCTGCCTGGCAAATGTAAGGACCTGGGTTTGATCCCTAGCAGCATATGCTGTGCTGGCTCAAGATCGCTGGGCACACTGTGCTAGCCACCAGAACCAGGTGTAGTGGTGTATGCCTGTAATCCTAGCACTGGGGAGGCTGAGACAGGAGGATCACTATAAGTTCCAGCCATGTAGTGAGCACACAAGCTTCCGGTCCTGTGTCATCCCCTCCCGCCCACGTGTAGCATGGGTGCACTCCCTCTGGTGGCCGCCCAGCAGGCCACTGCTGCCTAGGAAAACCCTCACAGCACCGAGTGTGCTTTGCCTCATCTAGGTGACACCAGATCCAGTCTGGTTGACAGCCACAGTTAACCACACTTTGCTTCCACTTTGTTATTGCTAAACATATCACTATTCATTCCATCTTTTAGAAATCTCGTTTTTCTCAATGCTCAATTCTTTTTGACAAATACTCCAAAGTAGAATCATTGGCTTCCATAATACTCTTTAGAGAATAATAGATACAGTACTAGTTCTTAAATAATTTTCATTTAAATTTTTATTTGCTGCCAAAAGTACCCTAATGAATAAAGTGGGATTTAATTCTGTCTTGTCTCTTGTTGCTCAAACCAGCGCAATTATTAATCTAAATATGTACATGTGTATGTTTATGTTAAAGCTATACTAGCCTATTCTATACTAGTGTTCCTTACTGGAACACCGATTTTTTTTTTCCACACAGATCTCTTGTAGATTAGATATGCACTTCTGAAATGTCCTAAAAGCACCACAAAAGTTAAATGATTTGTCTTTTTATTTTTATTTTTTTAGTAAGGGTTTACAGGGTCTACAGGGTCTCATTACCTAGACTGGACTTGTGGTTATCTGCCAGTGTTCATCCTCCCAAGCTCTGGGATTGCAGGGAAGCACCAACATGCCCAGTCTCAATCCCCATCTCAGCACAACCCAGGGATGGAGCCAGCATAGCATGCTGGGGATCGAACTTCCGCTGCTGAGTGTGCTAATCAGGCACTTCAGTGGGCTGAGCTATTTGGCCAGCCCAAATTATTTGTCTTTCATCTCAGATCTTTCCTTATAAACATTTTCTTACTATATGCCTTCAAGTATTGTATTCATATTTTTTTAATTTATTGTTTTTTGATTGTGTTTTATAGTTCTCTATTAATATTGAAAAATAACTTTTAAAAATATATTATTCCTATATGAAATGTGTAAGTAATTCAGTTCTCACCTCATTCATCTCTCTTGATCATTTGTCACTCCTTCCTCCCTAAAATAACTTTTTAACTTCTCACACAATATTTTTCATCTTAAAAAAAATTCATCTTTTATTTTTCTCACTCCTGGGCTATTCTTTCTCAATGTGCTCTGAAGAATCTCCTGGATTCCATTTACACGAAAATGTTCTGTCATGCAGACTTCACACATTTTCATCTCCTGATGGACAATAGGCATCTCTGAGGTCTGGTCTAACATGTATGTTATCAATGGTGAACCCAATTCTGACTTTCCCTCCCAACTCTTGATTAACTGAAATTATCACCATGGTGGCACAGGAAACATATTCAGACAGAACTGTTGATTCATGCCTCCTCCCCCACAAAGCCTTCACCATCCACAGAGATCAGATTCTTTCAGTTATTCAAGTCAAGTTGCTCTAGGTTAACCTTGGATTGTCCCTCACTCTCATTCTGCATCTTATTGATGAGGAAATCAGGTAAATTCTACCACCCAAATACACCCGGAATGTGTTCACTTCTGCCTATCACGTGCAGCCTCAGCCAGTCCCCTAATGTTAGTGTTTCAACTAGACTACTGCAGTCACCTCCCCAGTGGCCTCCCTGTCTTCAAATTTTCTCTTTTTCAGATTTTTTTCCACATAATAGTATTTTCTGTCACTCTGTACACTGCTCTGCTAAAACTCTATTCCACTCAGCCTAAAGTAGAGCTCTTTACAACACTGGCTCCTTCTGCTGGTCATCTGCCAAATGGCTCCATGGCTCAGTCTTCAGACGGCTTTCCTCCAGTATGACCATCAGAGGACACGGCTCTATTTACTTTCATCACATTTTGTCTTACTACATTTTGTACACTTGTTTATTGTCTTCTTCTTCTTCTTCTTCTTCTTCTTCTTCTTCTTCTTCTTCTTCTTCTTCTTCTTCTTCTTCTTCTTCTTCTGCTTCTTTTGTAGAACCAGGGATTGAACTCAGACTCTTATGCTTGCCAGGCAAGCGCTTATTCTACTGAGCCATCTCCCCAGCCCTCATTCTTCTTTATTAAAAGTACAACTTATACCACGAAAGGAATATATTTTATGCTTGCTGTTGCTTAAACAGAACTTTGGTCACATCAAGTTTCTCAGTAAGTATCAGTTCAATTTTAAGAGGCCAGAACTATGTTTTCATACTTCTATCAAACTTTAATTTAAGAAAAAATTATTTATTTACTTGATACAGGGTCTCACTACGCAGCTCAGACTCATAGACATCTCCCTGTCTCAGCCTCCCCTTCACTGGAATTACCACCATGCTTGGTTTTGGCCTGAACAGCGTGTCCCGGAGCCCAGCATATATGGTATCAGGGATTGAACATGGGTCCTTGTGCTTGCCAGGCAGACGCTTAGACTGTTGAGTTATCTCTACAGCCCCTAGCTATCAAACTTTAAAAGTTAATATAGGTGCCATAATTGATTCTTAATTAGTATTGCTTGAAAGAATGAAAGGCAAGTCTAGATTTCAGGTATTGCTGAACAGATCTTTATTATCCATTCTTCATTGTCTGGCTCTCTCTGCCTAGCCAATGTGATTCTGACATAATTTCACTGAGGGTGAAGCTTGGAGATACACAGGGCTAAGGGCAGTGAGGAAGAGTTAAAGGAAAGAGATGTCCCCTCTCTGGGTCCTTTTGACCTCCTTTCCATCCTTTCTTTTTCTCAGAGTCTCTGCTAGAGTTGCAACATAAACACACGATGGCCACACACATCGGCAACGTGCATTTTTCATCTTGGATGTTAGGGCTTAGTGACAGTGGACACAAAGCAACTTACAGAAGTATACAGGTTGTCTTCCTTGGAAAACATACTGGACAGAGAGCCATGTGCATCTCCTCCTCCTCCCTCATCTACTTGCAAGGCTGCTCTTACATCATCAGTTCTACTATCAGACCAAGACAGAATTTCCGCTTGTTACTTGTATGACTGAAATTAAGGTATATTAGTTTTTTTTTTTTAAAGGAATGTAATATATATTTTCCTAACATTACAAAATATCATTGACTCTCATAAAACATAAAAACACTTTTCTGATTGAATCATAGTCTTTTCCTTACCATAGTCAAATCTCACTCATTTGTACTCTTCGTTTCTGTCCCCTCACCCTTCTCTCTCCTTTAACTCTATTTCCATCTCCTTTTATCCTTGCCTCGCTTCCCTCCTCGCTCGTCCTCCCCTCAAACTGTGGACATGTGATCATGCGGGTGACAGCAGGCAGCAGCAGCCCCATTACACGCGAGGTCCCGGGCACAGCACGCCTTGGGCCCAGCAGGCGGGGAGCCGAGAGAAGCAGGCTTGCCATCTGGAGAGCAGCATATGGGCGGCGCGCACGCGCACAACTGGTGGCTCGGGCTCAGAATAGAAAGGGGAGGCTGGCGTCTTCTTTATTAAAAGAATAAAAGAAACTGGAAGAGGCTGTTAAAATGGAGCGCTCCCATCTTCAAATATAAGCATAATTTTTCTAAATGTTCATATTCGGCTGTAAACATTTTTTGTTTTTTTCTTTTTTAAATTTGAAAAGGTTTCCACATTTATATAATCGTGGAACAACATCCATCTCAGGCGATATTGTTGTTGCTCTTGTTTTTCTCACAGCTTAGTGAAATATTAGTTGTTTAGTTGTATAAATGGTCAAATAAGAGATGCTTTGGAAACTTTTATCTTCTTTTTCATAACTAGATTCTAACTCATAAAAATGGAATGGAGTTTTGGGGAATGGGCATAAAACGAGAGAAAATACTGTGACAATGAACTAGCTTTTTATTTTTGATTATTTTTGCCTTTTATAAAACCACTAAAAAGGTTCATGGTAGCTATCAGCCATCATTGGTATATCATTAGATCTCTGCCCTAGAGGTCAGAGACGCTGTGTATCCTTTTGAATCTCAAATGTTTTCAAGAAATTTAAGTAAATAGGTTTGATTTCGTAGGATATTCTTCCACCATTCCCAACACAAAACAAAATAGAATTAAAAGATCTCTGCATTGCAAGATTTTGTGGTGAGATTTTGGATTTTAAGTCACTCTGGTTGTGACTGTGCCGTGTGGACGAGATGGACCTACTGTCCAGCTACCTGGGGACAAACTGAGTTGTGTTTGAAAACCTGCGCATATTGTCTGAAGAAAAAGATTACAGTGCTCTGCCATCCAAAGAATGAAAATGTTTCCCCGGTGACTGTATTATTAGACAAGCATCTAACCTTCCTAACTGAATGTAAACATGGACGTTCACAGACAGAGAAGTTTATAAAAACCAAAAGGCTTTTTATTTGGAATATTTCACCAATTTCAACCACATCATTTTAAAATTATCTGTGTTTAAGTTAGTGATAACTGGTTTTCTCAAAGAGCAAGCAAGGTAATAAAGGGTGAGTGAAACAACAGGAAGAAGAAGTGAATGAGTGAAGTAAGAAAGTCTGACTCAGAAGTTAGGGCAGTTTTATAAAATAGTTGAGAAAAAGGCTAGGTAAATGAAAATCAGTATATAGATACTTTTAAAAAATGTGAGCTAGAGTTTCCATTTGGTATGGCTATTTCCTTTCTTAGTATCTTCCAGAAAAAGTTGAAAGCATCATATCACTATGATATACACACAATTATGTTTATAGCACCACAATTTATAATAACTAAATCATGGTAATAGCCCAGATGTTGTTCAGCAGATGAACTGAGAAAGACAATGTGATTTTTATATACAGTGGAATACTACTATGCCATAAAGATGAATAAGCTTAAGACAATTTTAGGTAAATGGATGTACCTTGACACTGTACTTATAAGTCAAATCATGTTTAACTATCAGACAAACACGTTTCAACATCACATTTCATTCCCTCCCCATCTCTCTGTCTCATCTGCCAAACCTGTCCTGAGGGGGGACCAGTGTGGCATTAGTGCCAGGGATTGGACTGAGGTCTCCTGCACCAGCCTAAGCTTACCTAAGTAGGCTTTTTAGGCCACTGAGCTATCCCACTAGCCCTGCTTCTCATCTTTAAGAAAATAATACTACAAATAAGGATCTGAAGGAATAATAAATACTACGAAGTAGGAAGAAAATGTTTAAATGAGAAAGGGAACGGTGAGGGGAGAGGGTGTAGTAGGCAGGGTTCATAACCGAATGGATTTAATGTGGAGCACATAATTTATATGGTTATTTTGTAGCATTCACCCAGAGAATCAAATGTAAAAGAGTACAAGCAATTGACCAAAGCACTCTTCACTTCCAAGAATCCATTGAGGGCTTGGCAATATCCCACGGCAATATCCTCCACCAGTCCAGTGGGAGGCTTAGAGCCCCTGACAATGTCTCATGCAAGTCTGTGTCATTTGAGAAAGGCAGATATGTCAGTGGTAGAAGCTATGATGTCTGTACCTGTGGGATAAGGATCAGTACAACCAGAAAGAGGGATCTGCACTGGAGCCTGGAAACAATTCTCAAGGTAAGGACCAGAGCTCTCTTTAAAAGAAAAAAGTTGAGGCTGGTGAGATAGTTCAGCAGTCTAAAGCACCTGTTTAGGCAAGAACAGGGCCTGGAGTTTGATCCCAGGCACCACATGCTGTGCCAGCCCCAACCCCAGAGTGGCCTGAGATGGCCACAAAAACAAGACAAAGCAAAACAAAAAAGCCACAGTCAACCTCAATGAGAGAAAGAACCTGAACTCTTCTGGAGATGAAAACAGCCACACTGATCAGAAGAATCAACAACACGCCCTTGTCCCTCCTGCTCTCCTATGTCGTCAGCACCAGCCCTCAGCTGGGCTTTGCACACCAAGGGCCACACTGCTTGGGTATAGCGGAGTGTTCCAATGTGATAATTAGTCTACCACAGAGGGAAAAGGAAGGAAGGGAAGATAACAAGGAAAAAAAAACAAAAACAAAAACTGGAAGCCAAGCTTTCATACATAAAGACGGGGGGGAAAGCTTGAAGGGAGGGGAGGAGAATGGGACTCAGGAAAAAAGAAGAATCACAGCTTATTCTAGTAGGAATTCCTTGGCTGAATCTGAGCATCATGTGTATCAAAAGTGCACCTATGAAGTGAATTAAAATGATGATACTTCTTTTATGTAAATCAAAAGAAGTTCAATCACTCTTTCATAAATATTTCTTGAGTACATAGTCTGTGTCAGACAATATAAAATTCGAATGATTTATAGCATCTGATGAGAAAACCAGAGTATCAGACAATGAGTTAGATATTATAGGTAAATACTGAGGAGAAACAAGAATGGCAGGTACATTCAATATTCAGCCCAATATTTAATAAATCTCAGAAGCAAATATAAAATTAAAAGCCTGATAAGTGCTTTGCAGAAAACAAATTGGTTCAGTTAGCAAAACCCAGAGTTTCCCAGGGGAGGAAAATCTATGAAACTGGAATCTAAAATAAAATAATGAAGTGTTGCTTTCTCCTCTTGGTGAAAGGAGAAAGAAAGAAAAATGAGAGAGAAAAGGACATATATTACCTCAGATAATTGTACTGCTGATTTCTGCTGGCCTATTGAAAGGAGCAGGTAATGCTCAATTTTTCTACTTTTTAATTTTTTATAACTTTCATTTGGACCAGTTTTTGCAGGCTTATATCTGGTAGGTTGAACAACTAATTTGAAGACAATATGCAAAACAAAAACCATTGTTGAATCACTTTGATTTTGTTTAGTGAAGTTCTGTATTATTTCTAATTTATTTTTGCTATTCTTATGGTATTTGAAAATAAAAAGTAAAACTAGTAGATAAAATGGTGCTATTAAACTTATAAAATCTGATTTTGGTGTGTATATGTTTGCACATCAGGGTGGAAATTATTACAAGTTCAAAAAAGTAACAGCCTCTCATAAGGTTCTATAATATAAGAAACATGGTCTGACTGTAAAGCCAAACTGGTGGTGGAGTTGTACAGAGTTTTAAGCAGAGGGGGAATAACACTGAGGCTATAAAAATGAGCTAAAACATTTTGGACTTTACAGCTTGTATTGATTATACTGAGAATTCATTGAATATATCACATAGAAATATGGGGCAAATGATATAATTTCATATTTGTTTAAAAAAATGTGATGTGTAAACCACTTAAAGAGAAATAAAATTGCCCCCAGAATAATCATGTAAAAAATCGTCTGATCAAAAAATTGTGAACTCTTGGCCTGAAAAACACATGATTCGTGGAGATTGGGAGAAGTGAGTGGTGCCCGTGTGGATACCGAGGAGTGACGGATCTTGATGACTACCTAGGAATGACTGTCAGCTGGATTTTCAGCTGATCTTTGCTCTGAAAGAAGGAAGAGGGTGTGGGCAACCAGTTGCTTCTGGCTTGGGCCAGTGGTGGACAATGATGGTTTTGCTTTCATAGGTAAGATAGCAGTAGGGACCGGGCCTGAAGATATCTGCAAAAAAGGTATGTTTTCGAAAGGGGTCAAGCTGCATTTGTGTTCTATTAAACATTTTTAAATCAGTAACTCCTTACACATATAAGGACTAGAAAGTCAAATCAGAGACCATTATTCTTGAAAGCCATAATTGCTAGAAAGTGCGGGAGAGAAAGGGCAAGTGAAAGAAGACCTGTGAAAGCAGGTTCACTCCTCCTGTTCCTGATCTTGTTTTGAAAGAATGCTGAGACAGGGATAAAAGGAATATTCAGAAAATATCCAGCTAGAGCAAAGTGTGACATTACCCAGAGGTCTGTATTCAAGGTTGAAAGTGGTAGGAAAAAAAAAATAAAAGCATGCCTGCATCTTCCTTGCTTGGCACCAAGCTTCAGTGCCTGCTGTTAATTCAAGCTGTTAATAAAAAAAAGGGCGACCTCTTCCTTTACACTAACAATGAAATAAATAAATAAAACACCATATGAAGAAATGCATAAAGCAAAACAAGTAAGAAAATAGCTGAGAGAGGAGAAAACAAAGTCAATAAAGGCAATCGATCAGGGATGCTTTAACAAGGTAAACATTCAATATTGAAAAGAAAACAGAAACATAATTGTAGCGGGTGCTCCGTATTTGCACAGCATTCATTAGAATGCTCACCACAGTTAAAATTTCTACAGAAAGCTTCCTACATAAACACAGCCTGCCTATAATCTAAATAGTGGGGTTTTTTTTTCCAGTTTTCTGAACTGCTGATGAAAATAGCTTTGAGTTCTCATTGACCGCTAAGACCTTTAAATGTTACTGTATTTAAAATAAGCAATATAGAACATTTGTGAAACATTTTTTGTTACTACACAATTGTATTTTTAACAACCTTAAGCTTTTACAGTGTTGGTGTTTGGCAGAACATTATGCTGTGGAAAAATTACAGATCACCTTTCTCAAATATCCTTGGTTTGTGACAGAAATATATCACTAAGAAATCAATCATTCTCCAGGATGAATCTTTTCCAGTTTTGCCTCAGAACTAGTCAGCAACTTCAAGCTTTTAAAGTGATCATTTCTTAGATAGCCTATGGGCTGTTAAACCATGCACATTATTAATTGATATAATTAAACACATAAGGCAACACTTGCAACATTTTGCACTGTAAAAATTAACTAGTGTTCTACAGTAAATAGGCAATTAATGCAAAAGGGAAAATATGTATTATGATTTTTTCATTTGTAATATTACTAAACAAAAAACTTTAAATTGCCCTTTATGGTGGATATGAGAACAAAATAGCATAAATATTCATAATACTTTTTTATCAGTTTGATATACTTAATGCTAAGACCAATTATGAAGACCAGATTTTGGATGTAGATTTTCAGTTGCTAAGGAAGAGCTAGAATAGATTACAGAAAAGAAATACTGCTCCTGCAAATAGACCCAACAAGAGTGCTGGGAGCTCCAGTGCTGGGTAGTTTTGCTCCTTTTTGTTTGTTTATCTGTTTTTGTTTTTGTTTATATCTAATCTATCAGGCCTGTGTTTAACTGTGCCCTCTCTTCTGCTTTCCTTGTTGATCCTATGCAAAGCACTCCATCTCCCAACTGGTTAGCTATTAATCTCCACACTTTTTATTTAACCCTTTTCACTCATTAGGACAGAAATTTATCACATTCCTACCATGTCCTTGTTTCTTAGACAATGAGCAATAAGTTGTAGAGGCTCAAATATCTTCTTTAAAAAAATAAATACTCAGTGCCCAGCTCAGCACTAGTATCTATAATCTTTAGGCTGGTTTCAAGTATGAAAAGGTCCTTTAAAGACTTCTCCAAATACAGCTTCTCTAACTGTAGTGTAATACCCATCTCTGAGAAAACAAAATGAAAAAGGAGGGTGTGTTGGGAGCTACAAGTCTAGTAAATCAATAAAATATATGGAGGTGGGACTTGGCCCAGTGTCTAAAGCAAACAAGCTACCTTACTTATGAGACGAACATCCTACCTGGTTAAGGTTAGCTATCAGCTGCTAGGCAGCCTAGTGTCATGCATTACTAATTTCAAAAAAGTGTAAACAAAGGAGAATTTTGTTGTGAAGAAAAAGGAAAAAAATATATGTATACATCAGAGAATTAGGATAGATATACAGTTACTTTCTCTTAGTTCACTGAGAATAAAACTTTATACTAATATTATTTAGACAAACTATCATGGCTGCATTTTGTGTTGTGAATAATACTATGAAGACAACAATATGCAATGCATTAATTACTGTAAATATCCTGCTAACTTGTTTTAAAGCTGCTTCATTATTATTTTATCCTTTTTCTCATTAAAATGAATACAAATTTAAAATCTGAAAAAATAAATAAATGCTCATTATATGCCAAGTAATGCCTTCAGTGCTTTATATATTTATGTTACAATTATTGAACATGTTTCACCTATACCAACACTCAATAAAAAATGATTTTTTTAAAATGAACCAAAACACTTTCAGTTAAAGACTCACTTAAACTCCAGTTATATTCATCTATTTTTACTAATTGAAATACTTCTAATAACTAATTACCAGGAAATTACAGTAGGTTAAATTCACTGTGTTTCTACACTAGTACAAACATGTCAGTCAGGTCCATGTGCAATAAAATAAATGAGGACCTATGTTTTACTTATGAATGTACCTTTGGTTTATGAATTCAGTAAGTTTTTATGAATGTTTGATGAATGAAAAAGTACAGTTAAAATGTGTTTACGTTTGAAGCTATAAATATGCAGTTACTCAACTTTATGCAGATAAAATCATAGAAATCAACATATGCCTACTAATTAGGTCCTAGATCAGAACACTGCATAGATATGTACCATCAGACACAAGTTATTAGTGAATGTGTCAGAGAATAGTGTATACTATAGAAAACTGAAGGGAATGTGGCTGGCTTGCACGTACGTGTAATCCCAACTGGCAACAGGCAGAGCTTGGGGGATCCCATTTACTTTGAGGCCAGACTGGGCTACATGGCAAGAACTTGTCTCAACAACCAAGGCTGGCAAAGCCAAGGCTGGCAAGATAGCTCAGCATATAAAGTGTCTGCTTTAGAAAGAGCGGGGACCAGGGTTTGATCCCCAGACCCACGTGCCCACCCCTGGATGTACACTGAGCCTGCAACAGAATCCAGGTATGGTGGCACATGCCTGTATCCCAGCCCTGGGGAGGCTCAATACAGGAGGATCACTACGAGTCTGATTTGCATAATGAGACCCTGTGCCAAATACACAAATGGAAAATAAATAAAATAAATAAATAAACTCCAAACCAATCAAAGAAACAAAAATAAAGAAACAAAAAAACATAATGTAGGGGAAAATAAAAGAAAATTTAAAGGACATCAACAGGTAGTCCGTGCATATTGTGCTACATTAAGTTATGGTCAACTTGCAACAGCAATTTGAAATAACCTCCGTAAGTGGATCTCACTTCGAGCCCTGTTTCCTGGCTTCTGGTTTCATCCTTCATCCTACAGGCACAGATCTTTCATCCCACTGAAGAAGACTTGCTAGCTTCCTTCACCGATCTTTGATCCTTGGCAGTGCAGATATTTGATACAGATTTGCATGAGACATTGCCATGGGCTCTAGGCTTCAGCAGGACATGTGTAGGACATTCCCATGGGATCCATGTTCCTAGCTGGGTTGTTTGAATATCTAGTGTGTGGAAAGAGCTCTTGCACTATTCTACATTTGACAATTAGGGTCAGTTTTATAAAATAATCCTATAAATTGTATGTCCTCTGCTAAATCTTTTCCCTTGCAAGCCCTGGCTACAATGTATATCTGCCTTCTAACATAGATTCAGTTTCTTCACCTTTAATTTGATGATGACATTGAAGCACAGATCAGTTAAGTGCTATCTTCCCTGAGATTGTAGAGTCATAATATGCCAAGACCAGGATTTGGTATTAGAACAGTATTACTGCAATGTGGTTCATGTTAATCGGTGTAGTATGGCACTTCCAAGCCCTGAGGAATGGCAAGTTCACTGGTGAAAAGAGCAAGTTCCAAGAAGACAAATCCTGAATGATGAATAAGGCTGGAAAGACAAACAATGGCCAAACCAGGCACAGACATTGAAAAATGCCTGATTTTCTTACAAACAGAAAGAAATAATGGAAATGAGTTACACAAGGGGCTGGATAGGACTGTAACATATGAGGTGTGGGTTCTGAAAAAGTTTATCTGGTTGCAGTATGAATGCTAAAAATACTAGAGAGATTGATACCTAACTATGTAATAAAATTAATCATTTGAAATTTCCTTAAGATCCCTTGTTTCTTCCTTCAGTCCACTCATTATCTTACAGACTGCTTAGAATGTTTAACATGTTAATGAAACGAGGTAGTGTAATTCCTCCAATAGTGTTAAGTACTGAGACAGTCAAGTTGGCCTACATACTCCTCTCTTTTCTTGATAAATATAACATATTATTTTTCCATTTTTATAATCATAAGTGATTTCAACCAAGTTATTGGCTTAAAACAACATAAATGTATTATCATGTAGTACTGTAGGTCCCAAGCCCAGGTATGATCTAAATTTGCTGGGTCTAAAAGTGCAATAGAGGCATAGAACAAAGGCCCTCATCCTCTTGTGGCTTTCAGACTCATTTCATAAGTTCTTGGCTTTTATTTCTATGTTGATGCCCAACATATTAACACAATGCCGGCTGGATCTGTGAGTTCTTTGACATTTCTGTTTCCTTTTCCCAATACATAATTTCTGTCTGCATATTCCATTACTTTGCTTGTAAGGGTCCCAAGGATTTTATTGTACTGATATGTACAGTCCCAAATATTCAGGTCCATTGATGAGTAATCTTAATCAGATGTCTGTTGAATAGTAAAAAAATAAAAATAACAGTCTTTAGGCACATCCTTAGAATTTTGCCTACCACTTTCTGTGTATTCATCACTTATAGTTAATTATATTGCAAGCAGTGTACTCTTGACTTCTATTTTCATTTATTTTAGTCATTGTAAATAAGTAGCTCTCTCTCTCTCTCTCTCTCTCTCTATATATATATATATATATATATATATATATATATATATGCATATGTATATACATAATATTTTCTTTTTATTCTTCCCTTAGTCATAAAACAAGAGTCACATGAAAAACAATCTTTTGAAAGTAACATAATTTCTAATGCTAGGGGGTAAATATGTCATTATATTTGAAATCAATGTAAATGAATAGAGATTGAAAACCCAGAAATAAATTTTTTAATATGATAAATTAAGGTATGCTACACATTCCAATTATCTTCCCAGCAACTCATCATTCCTCCAGGACTTTGTACTGCTATTTCAAATACAAATGACATATTTTACACAGTCACACTAACATTAATAATTTCACAGTGAATGTGACAAAACAAGAGCATTTTAGATGATAGATAATGAAATTCAAAGTAGAACTGAATTCTGATTTCTGTCATTTTACAGGCAGTGGCAACACCTCTAACAATGGAAGGATCAAGGGTGTGGCATGGTAAATGTACAAGTTCAAAACAAGGATCAAAGAGTGAACATCATTTTCTTATTATTCATGCTTTACCTAAAAGATCCTTCAGATGCACAATTACCATGCGACATCATTGATTTTGAAGGAATTAATATGTATTCTGCAGAAAGTAAATTATCCAAATGTACCTGAAGTGTTTGAGAAAGCCAGGTTCTAATACCTGATAAATATAGATAATGACTAACAATAACATTTTATTCTACTTGAAAATGAAGATATAAACTTTTTTTTGCAAATTGAGATTGATTCTATTAAAATATCAGATGAAGTAAATAGGATTTATTTATAGATAGATTTTTTTTTGCTTTTAAATTACTATTGTTTTTATTGAAGAATAAATAGCAATGAGACGGTTTCAAGACATATTAACAAAACAGATTCACCAAATCAATACATTGCAAAATGTTTTCGTAATGTTTCAGTATCATATAAGCTGCATACATAATATTATACTTACAGGCATTATTAAAGCAGATGTCTCTAATCAGTGAATGATGATAGTGCAGTTATATACCTGTCTTATTTCTCTACAGCTGATTTATATCACAGATTCAACAATTAACACCCCCTACCTTATTATCTCCCCAGTGTCTGTCCATAGTACTAGAAGCCAAAATAATATCTTGTCCAACCACTATTAGTGCAAATCTTCTCATAGAATTATGCAGAAGCACGGCATATTTACTATAACTTTACTGTTTATATACACACAGCATGATTCTTCCTTTGTATCCCCCATTATTTTTTGTCTAGACCTGTCAGAGATGGACACTCCATTCTCATTAAACCAATTTAGGTGCCTGAACTCAGCGACTCACTATAACACAGTGCAGCATTCCACAATAATAGTGAGTTATCTAAAGAAGTTGTAGACCATAGCCATTTACAGCTCAATTTATTATTATAGCCCCATGTTATATACCTCATTTTTACACCTTTCTGCTGGATGGTTAAGACCAAGATAGATCAAGACCTATATCCTAAACTATGAAGCTTTTGTTTTTGATGAGGTCAGTGAAGTCCCTTCAGGGTTTATCTTATAATCCTTTACTTTACTCTGTGGATGCTTTGTCTGTGTCATCCATGCAAATGGATGAACATCACGGCAAATGCTTGAACAGTTTGCCCTCTGTGAGAGACTGAGAGAAAGTTTTCTCTCCATGTGCCGCTCCCCAGGCACACTATACATTATCAGTCTCTTTCCTCTGTGACTCCATAAGCTCCCTGATAAGAAAATTTGGGGGCACATCTGAGTTTCATGATGTTTCCATACAGGTTATGCTATGTCCTGAGTTTTCACTAACCTTGAAAAGCTAGGGCCAAAATGTTGGCTGTCCTTGCAGATCTTCTATTTTTCAAATTTTGATCTGTGAACTTAGATTGTTAAACATCCAAAAGAAAAGCTGCTTCGTATCCTGAAGCATATTCTGTTCAGTTTGTCCTATCTGACTCAATTGGATTTACTTGTTGTGTACCTTTCTATTTGTATTTCTTTTTTTGACTTCTTATACAAGGGAGACTATATGATATTTGCACATGTGTGACTGGTTTATTTCACTTATGAGTATATGTTCAAGAGGCATCCACTTCAATATAAATGCTTCAAGTTTATCATTCTTTATAGCTGAGTAATACTCCATTAAATAGAAATACCACATCTTTTTCAACCATTCCTGATGTGATGAACATCTTGGTAGTTTCCAAGATTTTGCTGTCACAAATTGTGCTGCTATAAACATAGGTACACACATATCACTATAATATAATGTAATATAATATAATATAATATAATATAGTATTGTTTCCCATCCTTTGACTTTGAGCCTATGAATGCCCCTTTTGAGTTAAGCGTGTTTCTTGTTGGATTTTTCTTTCCTAATCCACTATTTCTCTTAATTGGAGAATTGAGAGTTTTGCAGGGTATAATAGTCTGGGCTGAAATTTGTTTTCATGCAGGGCTTGAAGAACTCTGCTTCATAGTCTCCTTGCCTTTATGGTTTGTGTGAAGTCGGCTATAATTCTGATGGGTTTTCTTTTGAATGTGGTCTAGCAGCTTTCAGTATATTATTCTTGTGTTGGATTTCTGGGATCTTTACTATTATATGTCTCGGTGTGTTTTTACTCGGGTTGAAGTTATTTGGTGTTCTGTATGCTTCGGTGACCTGAATGTTGGATTGTTTCCTCATATTTGGGAAGTTTTCTGTGATTACTTCCTCCCAAATTCTTTTTATATCATTTTTATTGACTCCTTCATACTTATTGATACCAATTATTCTCACATTGTTCATCCTGGTATCATCTTTCACTTGATAGATTATTTTTTCCTGCATTCTCATTGTTTTTTAAGAGATCCTTTCTAACTTTTTCAATAGCTGCACCAGCATCTTCAAGATTTGAAATTCTGTCTTTGCTTTCACTCAAATGGTTTTGTAGACTCATGATTGATATTTTTAGTTCTTCTATATCTCCTTGACTCTGTTTCATATGTTCTAATTTTCTTCTGTATTTCTCATTCAAAGAATCCATCCTATTTCTGATCTTAATTGTTTTGTCCATGTCTTCTTTAGAGGTAATTATTAATTCTTTTTCTGCAGAATTTCTTCCAAGTTGGGTTTCCTCTGTATATTTCCAGACTTGTTTCTGTATTTCAGATGCTATGATTTGAAAGAATTCTTTGTTTGCAAAGAATTCTTTTTGATTTCAGAAATTGTTTCTGCTTTGAATTCCTCATGACCTTTCTGCTGTTGTTTCTTTGCTTCAGATGTTATTAATTCATACGTTTCAGCTGGAATAATGCTCTCTGCACTTGTTCTGGGTGAGCATTGGTTTTTCCGCCCTGATGATTCTGGATTTTATTCTTTATTTCAGATGCCATGTATTCAAATATTTCTTATTTGAGGAATTACTTCTCATCTGATTTTTTCTATACCTTTCTGCTGTTGTTCCTTTGGTTCAATTTCTGTTAATTTATTCATTTCAGCTGAGTTAGTATCCTCTGTACTTACTGGTGGACTCAAGGCCTGGGATTGCATTGTACTCCTTGTCCTTGTCATTTTGTATAGCACTGATCTCTGACCTTTGGTGTAGAGCTTTGGTGCAGCTATAACCTTACTGTGTTATGAGATTCAGGTGCCAGTCTATTAAGTTTGAGACTATCCAGTTATGGCTATCCTGGATCTATCTGTTGTGTCCAGTTTCTTTTTGCTGTAGCTCCTGTGGTTCCCCTCTGTTGGTTCCCTGGTCAGGCGAGCACAAACCGAACCAGGATTCAGAGCAAGTAGTGGAAATTCCCACTATCTTGGCTGGCTTTGTGGTGAGAATCTGGAAAGTTGCTCAAGTTGGCCCTCTTGTGTCAGGCAAGTCACTCTCTAGGTGGGTAGGCCTGGGCTTTTGTGGATCTTCTGCCCTCCCAAAAGAATAATGGAAGTTCTTATTCAATCAGTGGGTTGTGCTGGGTCAGCCAAAGTATGTTGGGTCCAGGGCCACAGACTAGAAATGGAGAAGACTGGGAAACTTCCCTCCGGTGTGGTGGGCCTGGAGCCCTCACTCACAGGCTGAGCTACACTGGTTCTGGGGCCATTGGGTGGGACCGGTGATTGCTAGGAAATGTCTCTCCAGTGCTGCGGGCCTGTAGCTCTCCACTAACTAAAACTTGATGTCCAAGGAGTAGGGGAAATTCCCACTTGCTCAACGGGCTTTAGGGCAGGGGATGGGGGAGTTGTTGGTGAGTGGGCCCTGAGGTTTCAGGCTGGTCACTGGTTTGGAGGGCTTGAGGGAGGGAAGAAGCCAAAGGCTCTCCCTCAGATTCACACTCAATGATCTGGGAAGTCTGGTGAGTCAAGCAAATTTCCACTCACTGAGAGGGTTTGGGATTGGATGCAGGAGGCCGCAGGAGTTGGCCCTGGCCCTGCTGTGTCAGGCGGGTCTCTCTGGCTGGAGGGGCATGGACAGGATCGAGGAAGTGGCAGAGTTGGCCCTGCTGTCTCCGGTGGGTCTCTCTGGCTCAAGATGCATACGATTGATTGGATTCAATCCTATAGAACTTCCTGAAAAAATAAAAAGTCATAATTTAGTGATAGCTAACCACCTTTCTGGTTTCAAAGATCTTTGAAAAGTGAACAGACTAAATTTAGGAAATTAAATTTTCTTTTCTAAAACAGAAAAAGAGGAAACATAGATACCCAGAATGAATGGCTATTTTTCATTTTGCCCTACTATGCTTCAAAGTCAGGTTTCTCATGCTTACATTGAACAGTATATAGTGAACACTGAAGGAATTGAAACTAATGTAAAGCAGATGTTAAATGCATGATCATTATAGAATACAGAATTGTTGATTGATTGAATGCAGAACATCTATGCAAATAAGCATCTGAAGGCCAGAAGTTAGAGACATAAGAATGTAAAATGAGGTCAAGAACCCCACCAGAGTCTTCTCAGCTCCGACTCTTGGGCTAGTAATTGTAAAAGAATATGGAAGTTAGATATATTTTAACTTAAGTACACAATGCAGCTAAAATAGCATCAAGCTCTTTTTTACATATTGTATGAATGTTGCTTATGAACATAGAATTATCTGTAAAGTAATTAGTGGTGGTTTAAGATCTTATCTGGAAGCAATACCTTTTTATTTTTGTATACACACAAAAGAATTCTGTAATACCTACCATAAAATTCTCTGTGTTTCCTACTTCCAAAAAGGCAGAAAACTTCCAAAGAGATATTGCCTATCAGACCTTAAGAGGTCAAACTGAAGTCGCACTTATAATGTGCATTTATATAGTCATTCATCTTTCATAACACAATTACTCAGTACCGAAAAGTGTGTAAGAACTTGGTATTGTTGGTCTCCTGACACAGAATGAAGTTCACACTCACTGATGTTTGGATTCACAGAGAAGATCCAATTTACCCCATAGACTGTGCCTATTATTGGTAATGATGTTCCTTGTTCAAAGTTTTACCTGGGAGGTTGACATGGTGTTTAATATATATCTTTCCATCACGTAGATGAATACCTGAGGATATGCAAATGGATTTGTGAACCTAAAGATATGCAGTGATCCATGTTTGAGCCTACAAAGGGTTTAATAACCTCACTGGAGTCAAGTACTTTATAATTTATTTGGACCTCAGATGTGTGAGTGCATAGTATAAATCAGCAGAGCAGATTGCTATTTATGCCTTACCCAATCTTCTGCCAAGCTTGGGAGAACAATCATTTTTACTCGCACCATCTTTCAAATGGTTGTGCCCTTATGAAGTGGGACTTTGAAAAATGATACAGAATTGAAATGAGCACAGATTTGAAACACAGCTTCTAGAAGAGAACCATATTTAAGGAAATAGATATTTTCAAATGAATAGATTGCAAAAGGCCCCGATTTTTTTTTAATCATTGCCTACTAGTATTTGTATTAAATAAAATCATGGTTATGATGACAATAGAACAGAATTTTGGAAAACAGCATACAAAGAAATAGTGGAGCTTACTAGGGAAAAGTATAAAGTAGTATGTTCTAGTTTTAGGTATTATAGAAAAATTCAAGGATTACTGAACATTACTCTGACAAAAGTGTGGGAAATTCCTATATAGACTAATGATTTGTAAACTATTTTCTGAAGTAAATGAGCATATCCTCTCAGGAAAATGTGTTTGTGTTTTTCATTATTTTCTGAAAGAATGACCTAGAGTGGTGAATATAGATAATAGTATGTTGCTTCTTTGTAGAGCTACTGAGAAGACTACATAAGCCAATGCATATGAAGTGTTCAAAAGAGTAGCATATATTAATTGCTCTATAATAATTTATCTAATAATGTTGTTGAAATAAAACCAAAGCTAATTTAAGGTAAGAGCTACTGCAATTCCAGCACATGGAGAAAGGAAGGCAGGATGATTAAAGTTTATGCCCAGTTGCATTAGTGAGACCCTGTCTCACAATGGAAAATTAGAATTCGCTGTGAATACAGCTAAGAGGGAAGGCTGCAGAGCGTGGTGGCACATGCCTGTAATCTCAGCACTCAGGAGGCTGAGGCAGGAGGAGTGTTGTGAGTTCAAGACCAGCCCGAGCTACAAAGTGGTCCTAAGGCCAGTCTGAACTGCAGTGAGACCCCGTCTTGAAAAAGACAAAAAAAAAAAAAAAAAAAAAAAAAAAAAAAAAAGAGGGAAGGCTTTTGGTCCAATTTCAATAATAGTCATAATAGTAGTAATAATAATAATTAAGATGTTGCAGCAAATTGCTACATTGATAATGTAAGGTTTTTTTTTTTTTTTGTATTTCATTTGGAAATTTCAACTAGTGTACCTTTAAAGGAATATGAAACACATGAGATAAAAATATTAGAGGACTGAATCAGTATAGATGAAATAACATTCAAATCTTCATTTCCATGCTTACCTGCCTAGGAAAAACCTAACCTATAGGGTCCTGGGACAGGTGAGAGGAGATTAAGAAAAGACAAGGCACATAATAAAAAGAAAACTAGGGCTACATGGGACTCCACTTCTCTTATGGGGAGACAGCAAGAGTGCAGTCCTCTTTATGAAGAGAGAAAACAAAAGGGGGGACATGCACAACAGAGTCCAGAGTGCAAGGTCTCAGTGCTTTGTTAAGACAATGGAAAGTGAAACATTCTTGGACCCATCTGTGCTGAGGTTAACAGGGAGGACACCAAGGCTAGACACCTGCTAACATGACACTGGGCTAGAGCTCAGCATGTTTACTCAGTCTGCATCTGGTGGCCCATGTTCCTGAGACTGGACTTGCTCTGGTCCGAACAACTAGTTCATGTGCTGGCCTCTGGTGGTCTGTGCTCTGAGGGCTGGCCTTGCTGTATCCCTGGATGTGTGTTCGATCTCCACTCCACATATTTAACCTACTACAGTGTTATGCATGTAACTCACATAAAAGTAATTATATATATGAAAAGGTAAGTGAATTTGAACACAAATGAATGAAAAAGCATCCTTGATCATCTGAAAGACTAATGATTACATTTTCAACACCTGACTCTAGTGGATTGTCATATTCTAGCAATGGATCTAAAGGTAGACAGTAGAACGACAACAAGAAGAAAGGAAAACAATATTGAAGTTATTTGATTATTTTCTTGTAATAAAAAACAAATAATTTTTGTTTCCCTGTCCTGCGGCCTGAGCATAATTTGGAGAAGAACTGTGGCACAGAGTACAGAGGTGCTACTTTTTGTCCTTCTAGCTTTGGTTTGATCTCATCATTTGACTTTAATTTCCCTACAAATTTAGATTCCTGACTTATAAAAGGATGAGTAGGACAGGAGTACTGCTAAAGGTACTTTTACCTTCAAATTGTGGAGTAATTTATATAGTCACTAGGTAGAAGAAATAGATTTTCACTAAAATTCAATCTTAATTAGTCAAATCTATTCTATTTTTGTGAATGTGACCAGTACTTCTCAGAAGCTCAGTACTGCCAATGACAAGTGATGATTCCTCTCTCATGGCTATTCTTGGAGATAATGGAACTCAGGTTCTGCATACCATCCAACCAGCTCTACATCCTGGCTCTGCTTTCTAATAGCCCTAACCAGTTTCCCAGGTCCTCCTCATCTGTATATTGTAGCAATAATAGTATGTACTTTCTAGGTTTGCTTTAGATATTAAAAGAATCATTTTAATTTGTTTAGGACTGTCGGCAAAGTGAGAGGGTATAAATTCTAACTATCAAAATTGTAGCTGTTTTAGCCTGAGGAATTGTACACTAGGTACAAGGCCAGCTGATGTGTGTCTTTCAGGCTGTCCTGTTAGACACACGTCTATCCACTCACTGCAGTAGTCATGTCATTGTTTTCTCTTCAACATTGTTTATCATAAATATTCTTGGACCTCTATGTCCCATGACTGTTGTCAAATACAGATGATGCATTAATCAATAATTATATAGATGGTTCCAAAGATCTCTGGGGGACACAAATTAATAAAAGAATGCCAAAGATAACTAACTTGATTTTGATAACTTAATTCACTTGATTCAATTTTTACTTATGTAAATGGCAAATATAGGAGTTTAGGGCCAGAATAACCAGAATACCCACATCTGATAGTACTAAACAAAAAGGAGGATAAAAAGGAGGGTACATACTGTATCTGTATATACAGTATAGTTAAGATAGATATACACCTACTTTTGCTTAAATCAATGAGAAGAAAGTTTGTACTAATAGTGTTTTGACATGATATCCTGTCTGTATCATGTACCATGGATGACCACTAAATAGATAACAATGTACAAGGTATTAATTATTGAAACTCTCCTATTAATCAGATTTGAAGCTGTCTTGTTGCTATTTGTTTCTCAATAAAATTAAAAAAAGAAAGAGAAAAAATAAACTCGAAATAAATTTTTTGATAGTGAAAGTTATGTTACTCAAATTAAGGCAAAGCATTTGTCTGCTTTCATATTTTGTTTAAAGATTTTTGAACTGGCCCACACTGATCAAAAAATGGCCTTCAGAAAACTCAGTGGAATGGAACAGAAAGGCTGCACTTCTCCGTTCAATCAATATTTTTGAGTATCATTCTAAATCTTCTGGAGCTTCAGTGAACAAGAAAGAAAAGACCCCTGTACTTCAGAGATGTATCTTCTATTTTGGAAAAACTGGACAATAACTAGCAAATAAGTGAACACATATATAAATATAATTAACTTTTTTTAATGGAAGGAAGTGCCTTAGAAAATTTAAAAATGCAGTGAATGGTTATGACACCCTGTACCTGGATATCTGTGTCAAGAGGACTGATTGAGCAAAAGAGCCTGGGAGGAGGTCACACCTGAACTGACTGGGATGTGAAGGTGGCAATCGTAGCAGGCATTTCTGGGAAGAAGTCAGGTGAAGACGCTATCCAGGGCTCAGACATCACTGTAGAAATTTAGCAAACTGGAGTAACAGAAAACTAAACCTGAAGAATGATAGTCAAGAAGAAAGCTGTGCTAGTATGAAAAGGCACAAAGCACATCTTATAGCACCTTGGGCCAAGAGGTGGAGAGTTCAGATTCATCCTAATGAATTACGTGGCCATTAGGGCAATTGTACAGGAGGGAGGGCCTTTCTCATATGTAACTCAAGAAAATATTTTGTGTAAATTAAGAAAACTATAAGGATGGCAAAGAAGCGGATGAAGAAAATGGAAACCATTTGAAAGTGATTTTACTCTTTTAGATCATAGACGCTAGTGGTTTGGCAGATTTTAAAAATGGGAATACTTAAATTTACTTGAGAAGTCAAGATCATGGAAAACCTTGATAGATTTGATAATGACTATTGGGAAAAATCAGATACACTAAGAGGTTTTGGTTTTGAGAAATTAAACAGGAGATGATATGCAAGAATAACACATCAACTTATTGGAAGAGAACCATGTTGGATGTATAGAGAATCTTGGGACAAATTTTATGTGAAAATCCAGACAGAAAATATTATTTTAGACTGTGGAACCCTCTGTTGCAATGTAAAGTAAGCTATGATTAAAGATAAACAATATCTTTGTGTTCCAATAAAATTTCATTTAACAAAATTACACAGAGCCTCAGGTTTTGCCAGTATATGATATAGATCCAAAGTTTGGCTCAGAGCATATTAAATTTGAAATATTCATCAGGTACCCAAATGGAAATATCTAATAGAACTCTGGATGGAGGTTGAGATTTGAGATAAATCATGCCTCCAGTGGTTTAATGAAATTAACATTCTGAGTTTTCAGGCCAAAAACATATCAGGATTTAAGAAGAAAGTTTTGAAGGTCTTCCATGGTTTGGAATTTTGAGGTCAAGAAGAAAAGTTCAGAGAAAAAGTCATTGTAGTATAGTGCTAACAAAACCAAGGGAAGAAATGGTTCTTCAAAAGGAGGGAAAACTCTTTCTATGGAAAGGCATTCAAAATTTAAGTGAGATACTAATAAAGAGAACACTTTGATTTGATGATGCCGTGATCACTCATGACTGAGCCTAGTCTATGAAATACACAAAAGGAGGATGGCAGTGCAAGAGAATTCTTGAAGTGAACTGCTTGAAGAGAGAGTGGGAAAGTGGGGTTATGGTGAACTATAGGCTAAATATTTTTATTTATGAGTGTGTAATGACAGAATGTTTTAATTAGCTTTGAGCTTTAGCCAGCAGAAAAAGAATAAATTGTTGCAGAAGAAGAGGATATGTGTAAAAATGAATTTTTCAACTAAAATGACAGGCTTATAATCCAGTGCAGAAACACTGAGAATTCATCTGAAAAATCTGGATCCCTTCTTCTTTTTTGGAGATGTATATAATCAGCGGTAGGGTACTGCTGAGTACATAACTTTAGAGCACTGACATTAACATTTATTTTAGGCTTAATTTTTGATAACCTGAATGGGGTTATGTCACATGTATTCAAAACAGAAAAGTTGACAAAGGTTATAAATCAGGACTTGGAAAAAAATGAACTTTAAGGCTGCTATAGAGCTGTTAATGATCTGACCCTGAAAGCGTGCCCAGATTATTATGCTACAGGAATTCCTTTGAGGTGTTATATAGCGAAAATCATGTCCAAATCTCACAGCATCTGCTGTTCAATAGCTGGCAATTGGTACAGAAGAAAACTCTGAAACAACTATTAGAATTCTATTCAATCTTAATCAGAGTACATCATTACAGGCTTTTAAAATGTCCAAATTTAAACAAAAGAATGTAAAAATGTGCAAATTAGGAATGTCAGAAAATACTGAACAGATACTTCTCCTCCAAGCAAAGTCTCAGTATGACTCAATGCCTGGTACTCAGTGCTATTAGCCAAAAGATTCTGAGTTATTAAAATATTGCTGTGTCTCTTGGGTGGTTGATGCAGACCACCTTCCAATGCCTAACTCTATTCAGGTTTAGAAGACCCCACTTGCTCTCTTTCCACACTGATTGCTTGTCTGTTCTCTAACTGGCCTTTGCACCTCTCCCCTTGATCTTGACACTCTGTGCCAATAGTGTTTGAGACGGCAATGTTCCACCAAATAATTCAGTAGTACAACTTCTAGACTATTTATTCAAATTTGCTCAGGCCTTTTAATTCATTGGTGAGAATGATGGTTATGAAACAATAGGAAGTCAAGCTTACTTTTATTTTTAAATTAATGGGAAACTAAAAAATTAATTGCTACCAAGCCTTCGAGCTTCCTAAGTGAATCTCATGCCAGAATAAACAGATGGGCTGCAAGTGTTTTCAAGAAGCACATCCTACCACAGGCAAACCTGAGTGGTGTCCAAATATGTAGCATAAGGAAGCTTAAAAAAAGCCATATAGATCTGTGATCCCGCACATTATGGGCTCTGAGGTTTATGAATCTTGGCATCTAATGCACCTAAGTCAATTATACTTTACTATTAAAACCTGGTTAGAATAAGAAGAAAATAGCGAAATTATCCTAAAAGACCCTAAGTTTTCTACTTTTTTAATAGAACCCCCTGTGGTTTCTTTCTATATAAATAATATGGATGAGAAATAGAAGAGTATAATTTTGGAAGGACCTTATTGTTTGTTTTTGTTGTATATTTTTGAGATACTAGGGATAGAACCTAGAGCCTCCTGCAGGCTAGATACTTGCCACATTGCTGAATGTGTTTATTTTATGAAGTCTTACTTGACAAATAACATTGCCTGAATATTGCAAACCTCCTGCCTCAGTCTTCAAGTATATAGGATTATACGTGAATGAGATATCAGTAGAGATTTTTACTTACTTGCCAAATCTTCACGTTTCAAATTTAAAAAATCAACTAAAACACAAATATAGCTGATTATCCTCATATAGTGATGAGCCGCTAGATCAAACATTGTGACTAGGAAAAAAAATGCTTTCTAACATCAGCTATTATCTAACAGAAGCCTTTTGATAAGGTAAGGTAAAAGAGAAAAATACTGTTCTAATTATTTGTCTAATTTCCCTTTCACTGATTATTTCATCAACTAAATTTACCAAGTTTATTATTGAAATTTTAGGTGGTGAAATTATTAGATAGAATTAAAATTGTAAGGAATAGCCAAAAAGCAATAAAAATGTAGGAGGAAAAACAATGTTGGAACTAAAAATCAAAGTAGGTTGCAGAGATTTTTAAAATTTTCTTTGATTTTATGTATTCTGTGCTTCCTGGGTGAGGGAAAAGAAATGTGGGAACCATGAAATTAATTGCTTTCTAAAATATTACTGATCTTGGGCTGGGCAGATAGCTCAGTAGGTTAAAGCATCTGCTTTGGTAGACACAGGGCTGGGATTCAATCGCTGGTGTACTATGTCAGCCCCACCCATGGGGCTTCTGAGACAGCTATTGAGACTGGGTGTGGTGGCATGAACCTATAATCCCAGCACTTGGGAGGCTCTAAACAAGAGGATCAATACGACTCTCATCTGTGTAGTGAGACCCTGTTAGACCCTGTAATAAATACAAATAAATAAATATAAATAAAATATTACTGATCTTTGTAAGTTACTGAGCCATATGTAATTGTTTATGTTTAGCATAAGATGGCAAAATAAAGTATTTGGAAGCATTATATTTCTGTGAATGATTTAAAGTTGAATGAGATAGAATTTAGACACGTAGACCATCTCAGATAAAATGAAATAAACTAATAATAGCAATATGAAGAATGAAACCAGGTCTTCTTAATCCAGAACACTTTCTCTACAATGAAATTAGCAAGGATTTTAAGCACTTATATTATTGGTTCACCTGGTGAATAATTGATTATTATGACCTATCTTATGTCCTCTGTCCCAATGCTATGAATATATGGTAGCACAAATGCTTTTACCTCTATGAGGTCTTAGAACTTCATTGATTTTAGAGAAGATAATGCTAAGTAAAGAAATGTACCAAAGATAGTAAAACAAAACAAATGTTATAAAAATGAGCAGGGCAATTTTAGACAATGAGTGGTGTAGGTCTAATTTAGGTAGGTAACCAAAAAGTGTAGATTGTTCAGATCATGTGAGATAAGCAGACAGAAGGAAAATGCAGAGCCAAAAATCTGAAAAATAGGAGAAAAAATACTCCAGAAAGAAGAACTTGTTGGCAAGAAAATGTCTTGGTATGGTTAAATCTGCACATTATGCAGGACGATGAGGAAAACAGTGATAGGGGTGATAGAAAGAGAAATTGCAAAAGAGCCAGGGCTAAAGGAAAGAACTGTGTGACATGCAAGGAGTTTAGATTTTGTTTTAGGTTCAAGGGAAGTCACAGCGTTTTTGTAACACAAGGTGAGGTAATTGTTTTATTTTCCCCTTAACAGTTCTGTAGGATGCATAGAAGAGATACCTGGTGGAGTAAAGCACAAACAAAAAGCATGATTTTAAGTTTCCTGTTAAAGAAATAGAGATTTACTTAACACTTCAAGTTTCCCTGCCTACTATGCTAGATAGAGGCAAAATGAACTTTGAGATAAGAACAAGCACTGTTTAGGTTCAAAACAGCCTCCAAAATTCTTCTGTCAAAACACAAACATTCCAAGCAACATAGAAAAGTCAACTCTCAGCACTGGACTGCAAAGCTTTAAGCCTTTGGGAGTTCAGAATCAAAATGCATGTGCGGGTTTTTGGCAGTGAACATACTGTTTATGGGGACTGTCATCCATTATATGAAGAAGATGAACTGTTAAATGCATCAGCTTTACATGCAGCTTGGTATCATGAGGATTAATTAGTTAAAGCTACACCAGTGCATAGAGGATAAAGATAGCTGACATGCTAATACACTATAGTTTTTTCCATAAGTTATATGTCTCAAGATTGGAAATGACTTAGAATATTCTTCCTTCCTAAAATAAACCATTAAGTTTTCAACTTTTGTTTATTTTCATATCCACTTCACCTATAGAAACACTTGTCACAAAGTAAGTATTTCATCAATTTGTGTTTTATGAAATACACTAAAATATAAATATAAAAAGACTATGAATATTGGGATTATTAAGATGTTAGTGGCTTATCATGTCTTATTTTAAAGTTGCTTTTCATGTCTCTGATTATGAAATTTATATTAGCATCTGCTTGGGAAAGATGAAAATTAACTGAAAATGTATTTCTATGCATGGATTATTTATTCCCATGTGGAGAAACAGTGGCCACATGAAGAAAGCATCAAGATTTTAGTATTCTGTCCATTGCGTTGCTTACCTAATGTCTCAATTACTTTTATCTAGTTGCTGAGACAAAATACCCAACACTTAAAACTAAGGAAGGAAAAGTTTATTTAGCTCACTGTCAGTAGGGGTTTCAGTCCATACTCAGCTGGCTCCAAGGCAGAGTGGAATGTGGCAGAATGCAGCAATTCATGATGGTAGAAAGCTGCAAAGCAGCAAGAGCAGAAGGGCAGAAACAGTAGAAACAATGGCAACAGAGGGCACCTCTCTCTTTCTTATGTTGCATTCAGGCTATCTGCCCCAGGCAAGGTGTAGTACTCATACCTATAATCCCAGCAGCACATACAACCATAGTCCCAACAGCACTTCCAACCATAATCTCGGCACTAAATTAATTGTGAAGTTTAGAAGTCGGCCTCATCACTTCATGAGGCTTTATGGGGACAACCAGACACAAACCATAACACTATACACCTGGACCCCTAAAGAATCATGCACATCCTTTTGTGAAAAAGGCATTTCAGTCCATCTCTTAGAGTTGCCAAAGTCCTAACAATTTCAGCATTGTTGAAAAGTCCAAGTCACAAGTCTCCTCCAAGACATCAGGCAAACACTGGGAAGATGCGATTCTCTGTACAAAGGAAAAGTTAAGCATTTTCAGTGTTTAAGGGCATATGATAAACGTTACCATTCAAAATGATACACACAGCAATATATCAAGTATTAGAAACAAACCAAGTCCAAAATCCAGAAGGGCAAACATAAAGTCCTATAGTTCCATGCGGAATATCCAAAGCAATCTATAGCAAACTGTGAGCTCCAAAGGCTTTCCATGCCTCTGCCCCTAAAGCACTTCTGGTCAGAACTCCCATGACTTCTCTCTTTAGGCTGGCTTTTCTCCCTTTTTGCAGATTTTTCCAGACTTCTAGGGTTTCCACTGACTAGGCTTCTTACTCACAGCTTTATGCATAACCTTCTCAGGGGTACAGTGCCAGGCTCCCAGGCATTCGGAAATCTAGGTGGAAGCCTTCTCAACCTCAGAACACTTGCTTTCTGTCTGAGCCTTAAACCAATGCCTTGTGGATGATGCCAAGGTCTGCTGCCAGCTGCAGTAGTAGCCAGTCTTTTGTCCCCTTCACTATTAGGGTCAAGTGCCTGAATCACTGAGCTCTCTTGACCCTGATTCCAAGGAACAGATTCTCTATGCCAGCACCATTCTGGAACTTGATGTAGCTGTCGCTGCCATTCTGGGACATGGCATTTTGCGGCATTCTCCTTATGGCAGTGTCACTTACCCTTGAAAGTCTGCTTGGAGACATACCTCTCGTGATTCCCTCAGGCTATCTTTTCCTTTCTCTTGTTCTTTCTCCGTAATAGAGGTCCTCTCAGCTCTATCTTTGCATTCCACAGTCTTATTGGAGCTGCCTTTTTGGCCAAACTCACATTTTAAATCGTCCTACTGGGTTCTTTGTGCTTGATTCCCTACATCAATTTTACTGAAAGCCTCCAACAGTAGTCATGTCAATGCATCAACATTCAACTGCTTTGAAATTTATTTTTCCAGATTAACCAGTCCACCATTCTCAGTGTCAATCTCAGGCAATCTCTGGACATGAGCAAAATGCATACAGACTTTCTGCCAAGCCATAACATGTCTGGAATATACATGGTCTGGAATCCAACAATAAGTGCAGTCTTTCTTCCCAGGAGAAACCTTCCAGCCTGTCCTTTACTGGCAGGATTTCTCTCAGTATTCTAGTCTTCTGAGCACTGATACAGAACAACCAATAGCATTTTAGTTATTTATCTTGTAGGAAACCTCTCCAAATATTTCCTACCTCTTACTATAAGCCATTCCCAAAGAGTCATAATCCACATGGACATGAGTCATTACAATAACCTCAGTTCTGTGGTACCAAATTCTGTCTTGCTTTCTTTTCTCTTTTTGCTATGACAAAATTGCAACACCCAAAATTAAGGGAGGAAAGATGTATTTAGCTCACAGTCAGTGCAGATTTCAGTCCATACTCAGCAGGCTCCAAGGCACAGTGGCACATGGCAGAAGACAGCTATGCATGGTGGTGGAAAATTGAAAAATAGCAAGAGCAAAAGGGCAGGAGGAGAAACAGCAAAAATGGCAAAAGAGAACACGTCTGTCTCCCTTATGTTGCATTCAGCCTATCTGCCCCAGGCCAGGTATAGAACTCATATCTGTAATCCCAGAAGGACTCACACAAATAATCCCAGCATGGACCATGAATTAATCACAAAGTCTAGAAGTCCATCATGATTGCATGAGTGGAACAACTACACATAAACAATAACATCTCATGTAGATGTGTTTATTTTGTGGTAATTATGACAGTTATAAATTAACTTTTTCATTCTGATTTTCAGTTCCTGATTGTTATTTTGTGGGGAGGTAATGGGAATTTAACTCAGGACCTTGTACTTGCCAGGTAGGCACATGTGCACTGAGCTATATCCCCAGCCCCACTAATTTCTTTTTTGTCTATCTCAATGATATAACCTGTGTTAGCTCAGGAACTTTCATCTTTTTTCTCCTTACTTCCAGAGCATTGTCCAATGCCTACGATCTGAGGTACTTTATATGTATTTAGAGAGTGAATGAATAAACAACTGTATAAGTACATTGAGATTGGTTAAGATTTATTTTGGTCCATAAATCTTTATAACCCTTCCATTTATTTTTTACTCAGACTTCACCAATGCACAAAGAATTTTATATTCTGAATAATTGTAGGACAAACATAGTCCTTTTCATTAAAAATGACATTCTCAGAGAGTTACTTAAAATAATTCGTATCATAAGCAATGTAGGTTTCCTATCTATCCAAAATCATTTACAAATAGCTTGGATGCTCTCTTAAGCTTAGCAGTAGGTGCTTATTTTTCAGATGTCTAAAGACTTCTTAGTATTCCACAAGCATAAACATATAAATACTTGGATGCTTCTCTTCTTGGCCAGCACCAGCAGCAGAAGGCACCAAAGAAGCCTAGCATGAGATCCAAATCATGCAGTCTTTAATACAGTACTAATGGTTGAAACATAAGAGCAGACCCTTGTTTACATTTCAGAGTCATCTGTGTGATCCACTTGGCAGGTCAAGTTGGAGAAGCTGTGACATACAAATGTTAAATAAAGGTTTGCTTTTAATCTCCACACTTCACAGAACTCAAATTAAGTTTGTAATTTACCATTGATACATACTTGCTGGTTGGATGTTATATAGACCTCACCATTTCTAACAGGCAAATGTTGGAGGAGTCTAAAGATAGCATAGAATCTTTTACAGATGTAAATATAGGATAAAGAATATTAGAAACTAGACTGGTTTGGTTTGAGATTAGCTCCAAGCAAAATGAGTCTGTTTTACAGAACTATTGTGATTCACTCATTCCATAATGGAACACACCCTCATATGCATGTTTATTCAAATCTTTTGTGTGTATTCACTGGACAGCTTAATGTAAATCAGTTCTGAAACAATTAAGTGAGAAGACAGATCAAGAGAAAAAGGCAGGAAGAACACAGTCTTTAAATGTTCAAAATTTTTCTGTTTAGGGAGTTAACTATAAACGTAAAAGAAGAATCAATCCCTACAAATTTAACTGCATATACAATCAGAAGAATTAAAGAGAAAAATAGAAAACTTCAGTTTTCTGTCAATAAGCATATATAAATACCTATATATACACACAAGGAGTTAGAAAATATCAGAGTGGGACGCGGAAAAGGCTCAGTGGTCTAAGTGCTGGCCTGGAAAGTCAAAGGACTGGGTTCAATTTCTGGCACTGCATGCTGGGCCATCCCTGGCTCAGAGCTGCAGAGTGGACCCTGTACCAAAGACACTAATTTAAATTTTTAAAAAAGAAAGAAAATATTGATGGTGGTAACTGTTAACAGGATCCATGGGAGATCCTTTCTCTAAACTCAGCTCCTTCACCAAACTCCAAGAGTCTGAACATAGAAATGGAGCCATTCTTGCTAGAAACCATGAATCATGCTGCATTTTGGAAAAGGCTATCTCTTAATAAATGAAATAGAAGATTTACAGAATACATTGGGGAAAACTTGGAAAACAAGAAAAAATAGTAAGCATTGACTCCTCCTTTCAATAGACAAGCAGAAATCAGTCATATAATTATCTAGTCATGTTGTAATATACATAGGTATTTTATCCATTTTTTTCCTCCTTTCTTTTGTCTTTTGTTTCATCACAGTTCTATCAGGACTGTCATGGTAGTAATAAGAGTGCAACTAAAACACTTACAAAAATGATATTTGGATCTGCTCTACAAGGCAGTAGGAGTGATGGGATAAGTATGTTCAAAGTGAGGGGAAATATTTTAAAGAGCACCAGTTGAAAATATCTTTATTTATAATATATATATATATATTTAATTTAAACACTAGTTTTGAGCATACATTCTATCTTTAAGTATTATTTAATATCACCTCATACCAAAGAAGAAATAATTTTATTTTTTCTTTATATTTAATAATATTTAATAATTTAAATTTTAAAAAAAACAGATGGACAAGTACAGGAAAATCAACTGTGTTATATATATATAATTACTCATTGTTATGCATACAAATTATCTTTTTTTTCTTTTTTTTGGCAGAACCAGAAATTGAACTCAGGCCCTTGCACTTGCCAGAGAAGTGCTTATTCCACTGAGCTGTCTCTCTGGCCCCTGAATTTTCTTCTTCTAAAATATTTTTGATCTAATGCTAATGTTTGAGAGTAAGCAATTCTCTATTCTGCTAAGAAAGTAAGTCAATATTTTTGTTTTGTTTAAGTCATAGGAAACAGAAGTTTAATAATGATTAGGCTAAAATAAACTTTATTGCAATGATTTTTTCAGTAGTTGCCTTTGATAGAAAAAGCTGATCCATGGTAGAAAAAAATTAACATTCAGTTTATTTAATAAGGAAAAGAGAAGATGGTCATTAATCATGAACAAGATACAAGAAGCCTTTAATAATTGAGAATAACTGGTATCCCTTGTTGAATCTGTAGATAAGATTTTTATTAGAGTTAAAAATAGGATTTGGGAATATAGAAAGGATAGAATTCTTGAAGATATTGGTGTAGGCTAAGACTTTATGAACAAAACCTAATCACACAGAAACTATCACAAAGGATCAACAATTTGGATCTCATTCTTTTAAAGCTCTTGCACAGCAAGGGAAACCACCAACAGAGAGAAAGACAACCTACAGTGTGGGAAAAAGTGTTTGCCAGCTGTTCCTCAGACAAAGGATTATTACGGAGAACATAGAAAGAACCCAAAAATATCAGACTCCTTCTAAATTCAAAGACAAAATCCAAAATGGGTGTCTCAGATGAATACACATTTCTAAGATGGAAAAGTACAAACAGAAAAAAAATAATGAAAAACATTCAACTTCACTGGTCATTCCAGAAATAGAAATTAAATCAATTCTAAGATTCTTTCTTTCACCATAAAGAATGTTTAGTATAAAGAAATTAACCAACAACAAATGCTAACAGGACTCTGGTGTAAAGGGAAGCCTGATACACTATTGGTGGGAGTATAGACTAGAACGGCCACTGTGGAAGTCAGTGTGGAGATTCCTCAAAACGATAGGAGTAAGGCTCCCATTTGACCCAACTATTCTTGTGTGTATCTTTCTGAAAGAATTAAGAGAATCATACCATAGTGATTAATGTATAGCCATGTTTGTAGTCTCACAGGGTGTAGCCAAATCTTGGAAAAATCTCAAATGCCCATCAGCTAGTGAATGAATAAAGATGTGGAATTTTTTATTTTTTATTTTTTTATTTTTATTTTTTTAGTTTATTTTTTATTTTATTGAAGTACAAATATCAATCAGACAGTTTTAAGACACCTTAACAAGACAGATTCGATAAATTAATACATTACAAACTGTTTTCATACTGTTTTGGTATCGTACAAGGTGCATACATGATATTATACTTACAGACATTATTATAGCAGATGTGTCTTATCAGTAAATTAAGAGTGTAGCTGTTTACTTATCTTATTTTTTATACCTGAATTATATCAAAAATCCAATAATTATTTTCCTAGTGGATGACCATAGTACTAGAAGCCGACATGATATCCTGTCCAACCACCATCAGTGCAAATCTTGCCTCTCATAGGATTATATAGAAGCACAGTGTTATCTATCCCAACTGTACTGTCTATACACACACATCGTGATTTTTTCTTTCTGTGCACCTTCCTTTGTCTACACCTCTCAAAAGTGAGCACTCCATTGTCATTCAACTAACTTAGGTGCTTGAACTCGACAGCACAATCCAACATAGTCCAGCATTCTGCAACAATAGTGAGTTATTCAAAGAAGTTGTCGACCATAGCCATTTACAGCTCAGCTTAATATTATGGCCCCATGATGTATACTTCATTTTTATAATTTTCTGCTGGATGGTTAAGACCTAGATAGAGCAAGACATATACCAACACATGTACTTTATGTTTCTTATGTGGTCAGTGAAGCCCTCTCAGGGTTTATCTTGTAGTCTTGTACATTATTGTGTAGATCCTTTGTCTGTGTCATCCATGTGGATGAGTCACGGCCAATGCTTGACCAGTTGTGGAATTTTTAAATACAATTAGTAGTGTTATGTCATGTGGAAGGATAAGCTTGAGACATTCCTGGGTAAACGGATTCACCCTGAGCTCATATTCTTAAATGAAATACATCAGGCACATATATATTGGTACTGCTTTGTCTCTTTCATATGTATAACCAAAACACACAGCAGGTGTTGTGAAATCGGAAGTAACTGTTCAAATGGGAAGTGGATCAAGTATGGGGCAATCAAAAGAAAAGAAGGGAAAAGGAAAAAAATGAAAGAAGGAAAATATTGAAACAAAGACAGTGTAAAGGGAGGAAAGATTTAAGTTGCACCATGAACAAAATCTCTATGGTGCATGTGATCATCATATATAAAATGGACCAATAAAAGCTTATAAATAGGATTACTTTCTAACAAAAACTTATAATTTAATAATCATCAACTATATTCTAACTTTAAACATAAAAGGAGTAGGTAAATCACAAATGTAATTATGTTTTCCAAACCACTGATTGTAAAATTCAAATTGATATCAAAATTTAAGAACATTTTTCCAAAGGCCTAGCCTACTATACAACATATATTTATTGAAGAATAATATTTTTCTTTTTTTTTGTGACATAGACAGTACAAAGAAGCAGATTTAATAACAATTCGTGGGGACGGGGGAAACAGCTAATTAGAAAAAGCACTTTCCTGGCCAGCACAAGGGCCTGAGTTCATTTCCAGGTACCAAAAGAAACAAAACAAAAATATGTGATAATATACAAATTCAGCTTGCATCTTTCTGCCTTTCCTATTTTTCTTAGAAAATAGAACTTATACAAAATAAAACAAAAACTTACCTTTTATAAGAGACACCACCATGAGAAAATACATTTTTGAATGGGCTTTGCATAATTTAAAATTCAGTTTCTAATGTCTTATTTATTAATTTAGATGTAAATATAAAGTACCTTATAAAATAGAACATTAGTAATTTTAGTTGTACAGAATAAATGTGTTTCTTGTATCTGTAAGAAATATAATCCCTAATAGAATCCTATTACCCTAACGGATCACTTCTCTTGCCAGATAAGTATTTGAATTATCCCTCTTCATCCCACCATAGGCTTGGTATATATATCAATGCACCAGACACAAAATGACCAATCAATTACTGATATCTGTCACCAGTGTCATACACTTGGTATAATTAATGAATCATTATTAAGTACATGATAATTAAAGAACCAATATTAACTTCATTATCTGCAATTTACATTATGCAATGTAAACACTCTTCAAATTAGTGATTTTCGTGAGCATCAACCAATATGTAATGATCTTGTGTACCCCTCCAGTTCCCTTAGCAATGCTTTCACCTGTGCTCCATGTTTTCTTCCTCCTACAATTCTGCCAAGCTTCCAGGACCCTAGCAAACATTCACTTCTTTAGTGTACAATTCTGCATTTTCTAAATGCCATATAATTGGAATCATAGCATAAATACTGGTAGGTAGGCTTCTTAATTCGTTTTTTCACTTGAGCCGGGCGTGGTGGCACAGGCCTGTAATCCCAGCACTCGGGAGGCTGAGGCAGCGGGATTGTTGTGAGTTCGAGACCAGCCTGAGCTACAAAGTGAGCTTAAGGCCAGCCTGAACTGCATAGTGAGACCCTGTCTCAAAAAGACAAAAAAAAAAAAAAAAAGTAAAACATTATGCATTTTAGGTTTCTCTGTGTCTTTTTTCATAGTCTGAAAGGTCATTTCCTTTCATTGATTAATAATACTCCATTTTACTGATAGGTTAGTTTATCCATTCAAATCTTGTTATTTCTAGTTTGGGGTGACTAAAATCAAACCCTGTAAATAGTTCTCTTTCTGTGGATGGATATTTTCACCTTACTTGAATAAATCACTGGGAAAATGACCTTTTCGTGCAGTAGACTATGTTTAGATTTAAAGAAACTTCTAAACTGCTTTCCACAATGGTTGCAGCATTTTGCAGTTCAAATAGCAGTGACTAAGTGTTCCTTTGGTTCTAATCCTCTTCAGAATTCGTTTTCTTCAGTGTTACAAATTACAAAGCACTGTTGTAAATATATGGTGGTATTTCACTTTATAAAGAATAAATTTATTCTGAATAAATTTATACCTTCACAGATGTCAAATAAAAATGTATCAAATCAAACTCAGCAATTATCACTTGAAAAAGAAAAGTAATCCCAATGGGTTCATTCTAGGTATACTATCAAAAATATTTAAAAATATTAATAGAGTATTTTTAACACTATAAATATAAAAGTATTTGAAAATATTCCACTTAGGAAAATTTCCAGATAAATATAGAAGCAAATTGTAAGACGATTTTGAAACTACTATTTCATTTTATTTTTAAAATCATACTCTCATTTTTTAACTCGAAAATGCAAACTGGACCTACACATTTGCTTCACTATTAGAGTTCATGAACTTATCAATTCACACTAAGAATAAATGTAGAGGTCCAAAGGGAATACATTTTTCAAAAATTTCTAAGAATTGTAAAATAGAATTGGTGGGAAAATGCCCTCAGGCACTGTGGGAAAGCCTGCTCAGCAGGATCACTGCCAGTCTGTGACTTCAGTGGGCCAGGAGGTTTGAGAACGCAAGAGCTGTGATAGTTAATACATTGTATCCACTTGATGTGCTTCCTGACATTGCCCCCCCTTATCCCCGCAAGTGCCTGGGATGGGATTGGTTCCACCCTGAGGCGCTATTGGACCTGCCTTGGAGAGTGATTGGTTCTCCTCTAGGGTGCTAGTGAGCTGCCCCACAATGACTCAGCACAGAAGTGTATATAAAGGAGTTGAGGAAGGCTGCTGGCTGCCCAGCTTCCTTGAAGAAGTCCTGGTGGTCACTGCACCACTTTGTAACCCTGCCACTTCGGAGGAGCTCTGGTCTTCACAGTGGAGCAGCAGTTTTCACAGTCAGTGGAGAAGAAAGAGAGAGAGCTTGATGGATACTGCAGCTGTTGGGCCTACTCTAATTGTCATTGTTTTCTGTTGCCTCCATTTACCCTGCAGCCAGCTGAGTATGAACTGAAACCTCCAGGAACTGTGAGTTAAGTAAATCTTTCCTTCCTTCATTGTGGGTGTCAAGTATTTTGTCCCAGCAACGTGTGAAAAGTAACTAAGACAAGGGCAAACAGGAAAAATAAATTAATTGAAGAGCTCTGTACACAGCCATATCTTCTTCTTCTTCTTGGAAACAGTGCAGAGTTTAAAAGACCGTAATGCTTCCTAAGAGGAAGTCCCAAATGTAAACAGCTCTTCTCGGAAAGTACCGAATTATTGCTAAATAAAACGAAAATCTTTGATGACAAGGCTCATTCTTAACTTACCTTAGCATTTGGTGAATCTGCTCAGCATTACTCCTTTTCTAAAGCGGGAATTCAGAATAAGAAGTCACTAAGAAGCCAGGTGTGGTGGCACAGGCCTGTAATCCCAGCACTTGGGAGGCTGAGACAGGAGGATTGTTGTGAGTTCGAGACCAGCCTGAGCTACAAAGTGAGCTTAAGGCCACCCTGAACTGCATAGTGAGACCCTGTCTCAAAAAGACAAAAAAAAAAAAAGAAAAAAAGAAATTACTAGAGGAAACAGCAATTTGAAAGAGAGACAACAGGAAAGATAAACATAAAAGTATATTTGTAAAGAAATAGATCAATGAAAAGGAATTAATTTTAAAAGTTATCTATACAGACACATTAAGAATCATGACAATCACCAAAAATAGTACTATGGTGTACAAATTTCAAACCAAGAATGATCACTTAAAGAATCAAAATGCAATTAAAAAATTAATGTGGGGCCAAGTAGATAGTTCAGTAGCATAAACACTTGCCTGGCAATTACAAACAAGGTCCTGAGTTTGATCATTGGTACAAAAAACCATCTTGCAATAAGCTTAAAGTAGCATAAAATATGAAAAATAATAAAAACAGGTATGACAAAGGGGAAGTTTAATTAACATCTGAGAATAAACAGAAGAAAAGAAAATAACTGAAGAAATAATAATAGAAAAAAAAAAAAAAGAAATGATAATAGACCTTCAGGTGTGAACCCTCAGTACCCAGCAGGAATAAAAAATGTGTCTCATGTCCTCTTGCACGAAAAACCCCAAGTACAAATAAAATGCAAAGTAAAAGGAGATAGGGAGCAGGAGGTGGCTCCTTCCCAAAGAGGAGGTGAATAAAGGGATGGAGGGAAGAAGGGGAGGGGTGGAAAATTAAGTACATGCCTTATGTATGTGAAGCACCTCTACACAAGGCACATAAACATTATGTATTACAAATATACCCTAATAAAGAAAATGAGCTGAAGAAAAAGAAAGCTTAGACATATTGTCTTTCAACTTCAAACATGAAAGATGAAAAGAAACTTCCAAAGTTGCCAGATGGAAAAAAAGACAAGCTCATTACTAATAAAAATGTATCAGTTGCTCTTCTTCTTTACAAGATGCTAAAAGGAAGTTGACAGATTTTTAAACATGGGGTGGCTGTGAAGAGGGGAAGTAAAGGAATAGGGAAAGGGAACAAAAAGGGGACAAAAGATCTTTTCTGATCTGATATGCAAGAGAAAAGACAGCAATTCAGATGATGGACAAGCCCTCCCAAGTTCTTCTCGCCTAGCATGTGTTTCTTTTTATCTTACAGTTTTTGATTCACTAATGTACTTTTCTTGGTTAAGCTTGCTTAGCCTAGGAAAGGGGCTCAACATGATGCAAAGGCTGGCCTGCTCCATGGCTCCACACCGAGCAGAAATTGGAATTTCAGGCATGCTCCATGGAGGAAAACGTGGTCTTCTAGTCACCAAATTCTAACTCAGTGATTGCAACCCCAGAATGTAGCCCTTGTCAGAATACAGGGCGCATGCTCTGAACAATGTGTGGACAGATGAACATTTCAGTGCATCACCTGCCCAGGACATTCCCCTCAGGGTTACCTCCAACTTTGCTCAGCCTTATAATCCATGTAAGCCCCCAAACCTTTATTCTCAAGCGCTTGGTAACATGTAGTCAAGGGACTGCCCAGGTTTCTGATTTGTTCCTTTCTGTGTGAGGGAAGCCTTTTCTCAGAATCCCTATGGCCAGGTGCCCATGCCTGCAGGAGCTGATGGGTTAACACTTTCGCTGCTGTGCTTATCTTTTATGGAAGATCGCTCCTGAGGAGGAATAGCAGTCATGGGACATGACTGATACTTTTACCATAAGTTTATTATACAAACTCCTGCAAACAGATTTGTAACCTTATGACTCTTAGACATATGTGAATTTAATAGAATTGTTATTATTAAATTTGTTTTATAAGAAAATTTATCAGATTCTAGAAACTATTTTGAGTGTGGTGTGCATAACTAAATTATGGTCATTTAATTATCTACTCCTCCATATCCTGTTTTTCCCTTTGTTTTTTCTTATAGAGTGGGGGCCGTGAGAGAGTTGGGCACCAGGGCCCTTTAGCTAAGTTGTGTTATCAGACATTTTCGTTTCTCTAAAGTCTTATATTTTGAGACGAGATCTTACTAAGTCACTAAGGTGCTCAGGCTAGAACAGAAAATGTGAGCCCCTCAGCCTCAGTCACCAAGTGCTGAGATTATAGGCATGTGCTGCAAGCCTGGGATCCTCAGCTTTTCTACCCTCTGCCCTACTAGAACAATTTATATGGCACATAGTTAATGCATAAACACAAGGAGAAATCAAATGATTCATATGTAAATTAAATGTTACAGTAAAAAAATATGTTACCAAAAATAAGGGGATACGGCTGGTGAGTTGGCTCAATGGACTAAGTACCTGTTTAGACAAGCACAGGACCCAGGGTTTGACCCCTGGCACAGTACGCCATGCCGGCCCCACCCACAGGCGTGCTATCACACACCTGGAATCCCAGCACTACTGAGGCTGAAACAGGATCACCATGAGTTGGTGCTGCATAGTGAGACCCCCCACAAAACAAAACATAACAAAACAAACAAACAAACAAACAAAACCCTTAAATAGTAAGGGGATAAGTGTACTTGAAATGAGCAGAAATATTTTTAGTGTCTTGAAAGTAATTAACGGCCATGCATCTTTTGCCATAATAAATATCTGAATGATTTTGTATTTTTATCATCCTCATTGATCAACAATTAATAGAAACTTGTGCTCTTATGCATTTTTATTCACAGGACCTGGCAATATGTAACTTCTGCCTCATTCCCCTCATTCAAAATGACCATGAAATGTATACATTTCCAGTCAGTTCAGGGCATCCAGCCAGCCTGGGCAGTAACTGCAAATACTCACAACAAAGTATTTGGAGAACTGCTGTAGGAACAAGCAGTAATGGTGGGATAACTGCCTGAAATTAATTAAACACAGTATTTTCAGGTAATGTGTCTTTTAGCAATTTCTAATGATATATGCATATCTGTGTCATCAGCAGCATGATTCATAATGGACAAATCTTGGCAGTGGCCTGCCTACCCATCCATCATCAGGTGAATGGATGAAGAGGATGTAATATTTACACACAGTGAGGTAGTATTCTGCAATAAGGAATGGGCCTGGGATACAACTCAGTGGGACAGCACTTGCCTGGCCAGAACAGGGTCCTGAGTTTGATTTTCAGTACAAAGAAGACAAAGAAAAGGAAACTTTAGTCATTTGTAGGAAAATGGATGTAGCTTAACACTGTATTGCTAAACTAGATAAAGCAGACATGAAAGTTTAAATATAGTATCGATTCTTTTAATAAACTCAAACCATAAATGATGAGCAAAGTAAAAGATAGATAATAGGATGTAGGGAAGAGATTTTTGCAATAGAGAAGGGAATGAACAGAACAGGGAGTGGGAAGGGAGAGGAGGTTGTGCAGATTAACAAATGGATTAAGATGCGTTATACACATACATCGCCTCCTGCAAGGAATGTGATTAGTATGTCCTACAGACCTGTATGAATAAGAAATGAAAGCAGCAATATACATTTAATATGGTTTTGGAATATTTAAAAATTCACCATATTATTTGATAATAGTACTTTCATTCGGATGCAATGCCTTCCTATCTTCAAAAAGTCATTTGGATCAGACCCGGCAAGAGACCTCAACGGCCAATGTTATAAGAGAACAAAAGAAACATGCATAATAAAGCTTGCTGGAAAGAAGTTTAATTTGAAAAAAAATGTATTTTTTTATCCTCACAGATGGCTGGTTATTGCATCTTGTCATAAAATCTGAATGATGCGCCTGGTGTTGGAGTGCATTTGAAACAATAAAAGGCTTGCGCAGCCTTCAAATACCATGTTTTGCTTCCTCATTTAATTGGCTTGCAGAAACTGATAAAATCATAATCCAAACATGCGTGTTAATACAATGTTTTAGACAAAAGTGCCTGTAATGGAACACATTTACAAATTTTTGTTGCTGTGATGCAATCTTGGAAAGGCTATTAGGGTTATTTCATTCAATTAATGTATGCATTTCTTGTCTGAACAATTATGCATACTACCATATTTACATTTTTGCTAAAGAGCATGAAATATAATGCATACTTAGATAAAAGGAACTGGGTTAATTGCTTCTTGTCCTATGGGCAACACACTGTGTTCTAGGCCCAAGGATATAACAAGGAAACAAAAGAGGTGAAATAGCTTTCCTCGTGGAGCTTCCATTCTGGTGATTTTCATTTTGCAAAAACAGCACACAGAAAGGGCAGAAAAATAGGAGTCAAAAAACCATCTCTGTGGTAAAAAGAAATATTTTACTGTTCTATTGGCCCATGTCTGCAGTGATTGATCACTTTAATCTGGGGAGTTAGCCCATGAACATGATGTGCTAATTATTTTCCTTCATCCCCTTCCCTTCCCCTTCTCTTCCTCTCTTCTCCCCCCAAGGTTAGTGGAGAAAGTAAAAGAACTCAATTGTTTCCATAAACAAAAGGAGCTCAGTGTGGGAACATACTCAAAACCGACCGCCAAAGACAAGATAGCTGGGAAAAAGAAGGAGCCCAGGAGGCCCCCCTTCCCTGGGGGCTGTAGGCTGGGCAGGTTTGGTTTGGTGGCAACTGCACTGCTCCACCAAGGCTTCCTTATCTCCCAGCTCTCTCAGTGGATTGCAGCCCTTGCCTTGGTGTCCCCCTATGCCCATTTATTTCATGGCCACTTTTTTCTGACCTTCAGGACAGAAAAGCAACCTAGCTTCCAGGCTCAGTGCCTATCCTATGCAGCCACCAATTCATGTTCCAAGATTCCAGCCTAGAGACGTAACATCTGTCAGCCAAGTAGCCATGACCCTCTCACTGAATCCCGTCTAGCACATCTGTGGGGGATCCAGAGTACTGTAGCTATTTGGACCAATGAGCAGGACCAGAATTGAACCAAGCACAGGCCTGAAGCTGCCATATTAGTGACACTCTCCTCTCATGGTTTTTTGATTTCAAGGGCTTCTCCAGGAGTTCTTAACCCACTTGTGCTGCAGCACAGGTCCTGTTAGTGTAGTTTTGCTAAGGAATTCTTTTTTCTTGTATAGTATGGACCAAGAAGGGCCTACAAATCTATGCAGGATTCAGAGTGATTTTTTTCAAAGAAAGAGAAATAGACATGGAGCTGTTTTCCCTGAGGTGCTCTGTAGAACAGCAGCCAGCAGAGATCACTGCAGAGCTCACCAGACAGTGGTGAGCAATTATACCTGCCACACATTGGAATTAAGCAGCAACAGCTGGCAGCAGCCATGACGAGCATTCAACTGTGTCAGTTGTTCATATCCAACCCTGTCCAGGGTCATCTGGCAGCACCAGGACTCCTTGCAGAGCTGCCTTGGCTGATCTATGATTTCCATCTGAATGGAGCGAAGAACCCATCCACCAGTGGGCACTCGATCTACTGAGTACACCATGACTTTTTTAAATGATGTGGCAATTCAGGAAATTCCTATTTTATCACTGAAGTGGAGTGTAATTGCATGTCAAATGCTTTCTTTATGTTTCATTCAGCTGTGCCCAGTGATGGAAAAGTAACCAAGGGAATTTTGAGAGGGTGATAACTGCCAGGAGGAAAGTAGATTTGGGGAGAGACCTTGAGAAGTTAAACAAGACAGATGTGAAAGTCACAGCATCCTTAAATGGTCCTGGACTTTGCCTGGAGGGCCATGTGAGCACTGGCTGGAGAGGTTACAACTCTGATCGTTGGCCGTGTGAGTCCACGCTTGTGCCCTTGTAACAGCTAGCTTCTATGTGTCTTTTGCATCATTAGAACCAATGAAGCATTTTGTTTCCTTTTCTAGCTGCACTAACAGGAACCAGCATCTACTACTCTGTAGACTGTGGACTTCCTTGCATATGTCTTTTTCTTGGCTGTGAATGTCTATGGTGAAAATTTTCAATTTTTCAAAGTAGGATATATTTATAATGAAGTTTTCAAGTGTTATTTCAAGATTAAGCCTGTACAAATGATACACATTTAAGAAACTATAACTTGGTGGGAGTTTTTTTTTTCTTTTTAAATCTTTGTGGTTATGCTACATTAACCATAACAAATAATTGATAGACATTTCCTTATCTGAGATCACAAGTACTTTTAAGTTATGAATCAAATTCAACTGTGAAGTTTGATTGTCCCTTGTAATTCCAATGGCCTTATTTAAAACCCTTAATGATGCTGAGTCAGTTTTCCATGTATAAGGCACATATGCACATGAATACAGTTGTTGGTCCTACTTCTGCCCCTTTCTGCTTAACAGAAATAAATTACCTAGGATGATAATATGGAAGAATGTAAGTGTGGGTTTGGATGAATATATCACCATGACTTATTTACTGTCATATTTCAATCAAATACTAATTTATTCATCTGTGAAGGAGACATGAAAACAAGACTGTGTACAAAGTGATTTAGAGTGGAACTTTATTTGGCCATATGCCTCATTTTATTCTCTTCATTCTGTTCTTTTCTTCTCAATGAGTTTGCAATTAATGGATCTGTAGAGCAGTATGGCAGCAGATACACATGAAATAGCCAAAGAGGCTTCCTGGTCCTTTCTAAGCCTCATTTTAGAGACACTGCACCACTACAAATGAAGTACTTACCCAGGAAAATATGAAGATGACAGTAGTGAGAGAGTGGTGGGTCCACTGTGAGCAGGTATAGTAGATGAATACAGAAAAGAGAGGCTAAGACAACCCTAAATAGATAGTGATGATTTTTCCTGTTATATTGCAGCACAATGGTCACTCCTTTATTATAGTTGTAAGTTCCAAGATCCCCAGTACTTACTTGAATAACTACTGAACGCTACCTGGACTATAACTTTTTAAATATGTACAGACCTGTAGGTGAAATTTAATTTATGAATTGGCCACAGACAGAGTTTTACAGCACTAGTTGATAATAAAATGGAATGATTAATATATTTTAATAAGTCATTTAAACATGAATTATTTCAGAAATTTTTATTTAATATTTTGGACTGTGGTTTACTGTGGGTAACAGAAATTTTGGCATGTGTAAGTGCAGATAAGGGAGGACTGCTGCATGCCCAGGACTCTTCGGCCACAACCTGCTCCCTATGTTCTCCCTGCAGAATATACCAGGTATGTCTATAACATATTTGAAGTTTTTAATATGTTTGGTAAATTTAAAATATAAGTATTCTAAAAATGCTTTAAATTGATTTTTGTACATCTAAATGTATAAACAAGGGCAGTTGATTATCTTCAAATGTAAGAGAATTTAACAGATTGTAAATTGCTACTAAATAAATGATTTTAAAATGATAAATGGATGAGTACATTGAGTGTAATTGGAATTATATCTGACATGCGATATTGAAACATCCCTTGCTATTGTCCTACACAATCTAGTTGGAGATATACTCACTGAAGAGATACACTAGCTGCAGAGGCTACATATCTACATGAGATAGTAAAAAGAATTAAAAATGGAACCCTGATGGATGCCTAGGTAAATGTGTAGAACTGAAACATAGCAGCCTTTACTTGACTATTTTATTTACTATCTCACTTTTGTCTACAAACTCTTAGGGTCCTGAATGGCCGTAAGGAAGAGTGAGGTGATCTGGGACAAACACCATCCTGAAGGTCGTTTCTGAACTAGCTGTGAGTTTACTGAGTGAAGAACTGTCTCACGTTCTCAAGTGTGCATAAGCTGAGTGACACCATGATTCAGAGAATGCTGCTCTGTATGCCTCTGCCTAGGACTATACCTGTGGAGACTGTACAATTCAGTGGCAATGAGCTGCTGATTCAATTAACACTTAATGTAAATAACTCAGCTCATAATAAAGCACAGCTATTTAGAACAGCATACTCCTGTTTAGTAAAATTTTGACCTGAATTAAACATTGAATCCAATAAAATCATTTAAAATCTAATTAAAATATCAAATTTTAATTAATTCCTGGTCACCTTAATCAAAAGTAGTAGATTTTGTTAAATTTTATTAGCTATGCAATCAGGGGTTATAATCTATCTCCTCATATCTGTACTCCATAGTCAGGAGAACATCCCCCAGGAGGTTTAGCCTTACTGTGCCCAGGTGATAGTCTTCTTACACACAAGAGTCATACTCCCTTTAACTAATATTATTTTTAAGATAATTTGCTGTGTTTTTATTTTACTTGTAAAGGACACATAGATTTAGCTTTATAAAGAGCAAAACTTTGCTCTACAGATAGGAATGTGAGAAGGTTTTTATCCCTTATGTTTTGTGGCACTAAGAATTTAACTCAGAGAGTACTGATCTATAACTCTACTATATCTCCAGCCCATGCTGTGTGTATGTGTGTGTGTCTGTTTAAATGTTTAGTTTCTTGCTTAATTATTTCCTTAAATGGGAAAGCTGGAATTGTTCTTGCAACATTTCAACTGATCACCTGCAATTGTAGGTGTCAATCACTATTCCTTTTTTTAAATATTTCTTTTATTGAAAAAGAAGTAGCAGTGATACAGTTTTGAAACAGTAGTTCAGTTATAATAATTAATACATTGCATATTGTTGTCTTCATAGTAGTTTTTCGTAATACAAATTGCAGATGTGATATCTTGTCTAAACACTATTAGTTCAAAACTTTCTTCTCATTTAACTAAAAGTAGCTGTGTATCTGTGCTAACTACTTTGCATACACAGATACACATATGTGTCTGTCTTGCTTTGTCTTGATCTTAACCATCCAGCATAAAAGTATAAAAGTGAGATATAAAAAGTAAAGCCATATTAATATGCTGAGTTGTAAAAGACTCAAGTCAACAACTTCTGACATTATCAGTCTTACGGATAACCTATGATTATTATACACTAGTGGATTATATTGGATTAGTTTGCTGAATTCATGCACCTACAATATGAGTGGCAATGGAATATTCATCTCTGATAGAAGTAAGCAAAAAAGTGGGAGATAAATGAAGGAACATTTTGTAGTGTACCACTATTCTTGTCTAAAGGAGAATCCTTTAAATTTTGCTAACCTAAACTATGCTTATCTATGTTTAAAACAACTCTTTGAGATCTAAAAGATTTCATCTCTATCAACTGAGTCAGTTTTGTTCTTTATGTTGCTTTACAATGAGCAGTCCTATAGAAAAACAATGCTAAGATTTAGTCACCTTTCCATAAATCATGCTTATATCTCATTGGAAATAATTTTAAAATGCTCCATTTGTTAGCATATTCCAACTTTAAGTGTGCTTTCAACATAATACACTAATTTAAGAAGAGGTTGAGGAATTTTTAATCTCAGTTTTGGTGAAATCTGTCATTAGTTTTATGCACAATGTACAGAAAGCTAAGTTGAGACATGGTATTACTGCTAATAATTGAGAAAATGTAGCCAACTAGGGTGTAAACCAAACTTTCTTGGGCCCCCAAGATAGCTCAGTGATCTAAGCTCCAGCTTTGGCAAGCACAAGGACCAGGGTTCAATATCAGATCCTACATTCTGCACCCAGAGATCAAATGCAGAAGTGGTGGCCCACACCTATAATTGCAATTCTGGGGAAGAAAACAGGAGGATCACAATGAATTTGAGCTGCCTACTGAAACCCTGTACCAAATACATAAGTGGAAAAAATAATTAAAATAATAATAAGTTTTTTTCTACTACATGTTGCTCTTAGAAGGTATCACTTTCCAACTGTCTAGTTTCTGATATCTTTTACCTTAAACTTTTAAGAATAGTGTAAATCTGGCATGGTAGCAGCCTATAATCAAAGTGTTCTGGTATACTGAGTAGGAAGTTCACAAGTTTGAGCTCAGCATGGGCAAATTAGTGTGACCCTGTATTAAAAGAAAAGTAAGGAAAAGCCCTGGGAATACAGCTCAGAGCAATGGTCCTGGATTCAACCCTCAGTACTAAAATAAAAATGATGGCTTATACCACAAGCCAACTAAAAGATCTCAAATGGTAAAAACAAGAACAATGTGAAAAAAATAGCTTTATTTTGCTTTTGCTTTTGCTTTTTATTTTTATTTATTTATTTATTTATTTTTTTTTTGAGACAAGGTAAAACTTTAAAGTTCCAGTTGGCTTGGATCCACTATGTAGTCTAGAGTGGCCTTGAACTCCCAAGAATCTTCCTGCCTCGGCCTCCAGAGTGCTAGGATTACAGGCATGTTACACCACACCCTGCTTGAAACAATGATTATATAAATATCGTTTTAGAGTGGGCCAAAGAGCTCAGCGGATTAAAGCATCTACAAGCAAGCACAAGGGACTGCTGTGCTGGCCCCGCCCCTGGGGCATGTTGAGACAGTAATTGAGACAGGGCATGGTGGTGTGCCCCTGTAATCCCAGCTCTTGGGATGCTATAAACAGGCAGATCACCATGAGACCCTAAACACCCTGTAGATCCCTCCCTAAAAAATACTAGGTATAGATATAGATATATAGATATAGATATAGATGATACAGATATAGATATAGATCTACATATATAATTTTATAACCCAAAGCATAAACCTTCATAAGTCTGTAATGATAAAAAGTAGTTTATTTGCATTTTAATTATTAGATAAGTGGAATAAACAAACATCTGTACAACAATGTTAAATTATTTAAGTAAATACTATTGTGTCACTCCAAAATTCCCTACTACTAAACTATGAGGTGTGCATAATAACTTCTGTCCAGGAATATAGTATATAAGGTGTGGGAGACACCTTCGCAGTGGGAAAGCGAACACTGTTGTAGACAAATGAGCAAGTTCAAGCACTGAAAAATCATGTTGATAGTGTGTACCGATGAGGTGATGTAATGAAAACACTTTACCACCACTGTCCTACAACCATAAATCTTATTTCCTATTTTGATTAGGAAAACATCAAAAAAAA
>PVKA01009736.1:25539-67258 GCA_004027165.1 Ctenomys sociabilis | reverse complement strand
AAAATAAATAAATTAATTAATAATAATAATAAAATAAAAACCTGTCTCAAAATTAAAAAATAAAAAGGGCTGGGGGGGCCGGGAAGATGGCTCAGTAGAATAAGCGCTTCCCTGGCAAGTACAAGGCCCTGAATTCAATGCCCAGTTCCATCAAAAAAAAAAAAAAAAAAAAAAAGTCACAGCACGGGCTGGGGCTGACTCAGTCATGTGTGTCATTAGCACACCTGGAACCCGGGCTTCTAGCCCCAGGACTCTTAAGATCACCACAAAAAAAAGGTGAAATCTGAAGGGTCTTTTCTACCTGTTAGTGCATACAGAGCCATGCCAAGAATTAGGGCACATCCATGGCAGCAGCCTGCTTTTATAGATGACAAGCACACAAGGCACAAACACACGGGGAAAGTTCAGTGTCATTTCCAATGGATACCTGTTTGAAGGAGTCTTTAGGTTCTTGTTTTCCCAGATATGCTTTTCTTGACTCAGCTGACAGATCATGATTTTCATTTTCCTCTTTCCCTGAAGATCCCAAGAAGATATTAAGAGGACTGGAATGCAATATTGGAGTACTTGAATTCACCGGATTTTTTCTTGGAGGAAACACTGAACTCAATTGTGGGAGAAAGTCAAAGCCTGCAAAAGAGGAGATTACACTTGCAAATGCTGTCCATTTGCACATGGGCACTAGAGCAGGCACCTCACCTGCTGGGCCCACAACACGGCAGCAGTAGGGATCTGGATTCCGCGGACCACGTTATTTCTTGGCTGTACCTTTTAATTGATATGTATTCTTGAGCACATCTTTAAAACTCTATTTTCTGATCTACAGATGTGGATAATGACATCTACTTCTTACAGTGGTGAGCCTCAAAAGAAATGTAAAAATACTTGATAAGTAAAAAGTACATTGACTGTGCTAGCATTAATGTGTGGGGGTTTTTCTGTTTTTTTTTTTTTTTCTTTTTTCTTTTTCTTTAGTATTAGTTGCTGTAACTGAGGAACAACAGTTTAGTTCGTAGCTAAACAGCTCTCACTGATCCCGCTCTGTCTTTTCACACCAAGGTCTTTGTGTATTCTCTTCCCTCTGAAGGCCAGCAACACCCAGAAATTTCCCTCTAACAAAAAGGAAATAAAAACAGTGGTGATGGGACTTCACTTAGGTTAGAACCATACTGTGCTTCTCCCATTCTTCGAATGCAGTTCTGGTTGATACCTTGACTGAAGCAAACCTGAAGCCAAAGGTGTTCAGCCAAGCAACTCTCTGATCCTTGATTCACAGAAATAATTGGGTGATAAATGTTTACTCTGCCTTCTAAGCCTCGAAATGTGGGTCCCATTTGTTATACAGCAACAGATAACACAGCATCACAGCATCACTTCATTGTCTTAAAAATACTTTTAAGTTGTTCTTACCATCTCCTTTGCCTACAGACTCATCACTTCCCTTGTTAACCACAACATCTACAATAAAATAAGAAAATCAGATTTTAAAATAGAGAAAAGTGGGCTGGGGAGATAGTATAGTATGCGTCTGCCTGGCAAGCACAGGGTCCTGAGTTCAAACCTCAGTACTGCAAAAATACATACATACATACATACATACATACATACATACATACATACATAAAATAGTGAAAAGTAAGTTACAGCAACTGAAGTTTCCTAATTTCACTAAAGAGTTCATAAACTAATATTCTTAAGAAAAATATGAGGGAGGGTAAGGATTAAAGCTAGTATTCATTTAAACCTACATTCAATCTTTTAGCCTCATGCACAGCAGAAAAAATGACAATTATTCTCTGATACGGTTGCCTAGTGAGTAAGAAAAGTTCACAACCAGCCCTGAAGCAGGTTTTGAGGTCGACAGTTCCGTTATTGTGCATCAATCCTGAAATTTTTGCATTAATGCCCTGACCATCTCACATAGCTGAGGCCCACCTGAAACAATGTAAAGACACTCTGCAAGCAGTATAGTGCTATATAAAACATGATTTATTTTCACTACTATGTCATTCATTTACTAGTACATTAACAAAACTGCAACTTCAACAGATTAATATGGGTGAAAGTCATAAACAAATTTACCAAATTCAAATATTTAATAAACATGATGGCTATATTTGTAGGAACATGTACTTGCTTAATTGAAGAAAAGGTTTTAAAGATAAAAAAACTGCGACATCAGGAGACTGTGCCTTTTACTAAAATAGCTACGTCTTTGATATTAAAAGACAAATTCCTTGATAATGAAAATCAGTATTATTTTCAGTATCCATGTTTTTCCTTATTAATGACATAAAACCCGGATAAGTGCAAAAGCCTCAAATGCTAATCATATTTTATAAAAACAATGAAACTAACTTATTCATTTCTTTATTTTTTTCTGTATTTTAGGGAAGGGTCTACAGAACAGTGTCTCACTACTAGATGTACTCATAGAGATTCTCCTCTTTCAGCCTTGCAAGTGCTGGGATTACAGGCGTGGACCACCATGCCCAATCTCAATCCCCATCTCAGTAAGCCCCAGGGGCAGGGCCAGCATGGTAGCCCAAGGATCAAATCCCTGGCCCCTGTGCTTGCTTGCAAGTGCTTTAATCCACTGAGCTATTTGGACAGAACTGCTGTTTTTGAGGAGCCCTTCCCTCCTAAAGAGTTGGTTTGGTGATTGGTTGTCATATTTGGCTTCTTTTTCTGATATTCACAGTTGCAAAACTCCAACAATATGGCAATGGGTCATTAGTAAACACCAATAATCTTAACTGCTGGAAGTCAGGAAGCTATTTTTTAGATACCAAAATAGCCAAAATTTTATGGGTACTTATTTAGAAGTAGATATAAGTAACATTACTGCTACGAAGGTAAAATTTCCTTTAAAAAATCTGCATAGACTACAGAGATGTAGCTCAGTGAAGCACAACCTGTGAGGCATGAGCAAGATCAGGATTTGGGCCCCAGCGCCATAACAAAGACACTTCTGATGAAAACTCACACTAACTTGAGAACTATCTGCACAATTACCATGTGAAAATTACCATAATATTTTTAGAAGCACAACATTCAAAACATTAAGAGAAGAATATATATCACACAAGAATTGAAAAACTCAACAATTTACCATGAATCAAGTTAGAATGAAGCTATTACCCACAACTTTAGAATGAAAATGTGATCATCACCACCAAGAGAACAAGTCAGATTTGAACCACTTACCATCTCTGATAGGTGAGAACATGTCCCCTAAACTACTTTTCTCTGTATCATCAAAGCTGGAGAAATCCTGAGTTTTTCCACTGTCTGCTTCCTTGGACAAAATATCTGTATTTATGCTTTGAGGCAAACCTTAGAAGAATTTGATAAAAAAAAAACCTAGTATTACTATATCTTAATAAATATTACCCTCAAAAACTATCTTGCAAAAATTAACATGTTACCACATTGTTAGAATTTTCCAACTGTAAACATCAGGAAAAGAAATTAAATATAACAACCAATCACTGGACCAGGTCTCTCAGGAAAGGAAAAGCTCCTTGAAAACAAATACAGTAGCTTATTTATTCATATTGTAACATTTGATTCTTTTTCTTTAAAAAATTTATATATCTTGTTACCTTCTTATTTATTTATTTATTTATTTATTTATTTATTTTTTATGGGCAGAACCAGGGATTGAACTCAGGCCCTTGTGCTTGCCAGGAAAGCACTTATTCCACTGAGCCATCTCCCTGGCCTTATTTATTTATTTACTTTGGCAGAACCATGGATTGAACTCAGGCCCTTCTGCTTGCCAGGCTAGCACTTACTCTACTGAGCTAACTCCCGAGCCCCTGTTGCCCTCTTAAAGTATACTGAATGCAACTTACTTTTGCCACTAACACCTATGGTCAGAAATGATGGGGGAAAGCTTGCCAGCATAAATACTATGCACCTAAGACGCAACAGGACTCAACATCAGATCCCCAACTGTCAGACCGTGAGTCTCCTCCCCATTTTGTCTTTCACTAACAGCAAGATCCCTCAACATAACTGACTGCACATGACTTCACTGACTTCTGTAGACTACCAAGAGCACAGAAACCAGAATCTCAGGCTCATGAAGAAGAGCACAGAAGAGCCAGGGAGAGCTCAGTGGCTTAAGTTCCTGGCTGAAAAAAAAAAAAAAAAAAAAAAGAGCATAGTAGACAACACTAAAAAGGCTGACAACACTAAAAAGGTTGCCAGGCTATTTCCTCTGTCAGTACACAACACACGGCTTTAGGGCAGGGGCTTTATAAGAACCCTGCAGGCTCTGTAGCTTCTTGTTTGTTTCTGGATTAAAAAATGAATTTTTGAGATTGAAAAACGTAGATGAAAACCTGCTTCTAAGCTGGTAGCATGTTGCTATATTACATTTTTAAAAATGTTTTATTTGGCATCTCAAGCTAAACTGAAAACTATAAAGTCTATGATAAAAAAAAAAAGCCCAGTATACTGCATGTCCAAACTGCTCAAGCTTTGCTAATGAAATAAACTCCCCAATCACCACTGCTACAGAATTTAGACAGAATAGTATCTTTTCTACATCACAATAATCGAGACATGTTCACAGTGCCAACTTTTCTTTTCTCTAGGTTCTGGATGTATCTGAATGCTTAACTCTAGTCTCTGCACTTCAAAAACAGTAGTTTGGGACTGGCTAAAAACGGTGCAAAGACCTTGTTTTTATACTTCTTAAATGGCTGTTTCCTACTAAAAATGAACAACAGGAACAGGTTGTAGAGGTTTTTTCAATAATTGAATATGTTTAGTAGAAGCAACCAGTCTTCTTTCAAACTGGAGCACCACACAAAGCTGTCAATAACAATGGTGATGGTGGCAATCATGATCACCATTTAAGAAACAAAATCATCTGCTAACTGTCCACTTGTGCCAGACATTTTCTCTGAGTTTTCATAGTAAACCCAAAATTTAAATATTACCTCAGTGTATGGAAAGAAAAAAAAATGAGACTCAAAGAACACTGCCTACTGCTGTTCTGCTAAAGTGACAGACCTGAAGAAAAGTCTCACCACTCTCAAAACAGTAGCAAAAAATGTCTGTGTATGTAAAAGAAAATGATGGTGCTAATGTACCCAAACGCAAAGCGGTGAATCCACTGAAAGGTCAACATCAGGTGCTCTTTGTGCCAGACTCTTAAAACTTTTCTGCAAGATAGCAATTATTTCCAAGTAAAATAAAAATTCCGTATGAGTGGTAGAACACTCATTTGGCCAAAAATCTGGAGAATGCCCAGAATTATCACTTAATCAGTGACCTCACAGACCTAAGTCTTTTGTTTCCTAATTAATGTTGTCATTCTTAAGAAACTACTTACTAAAGACTAACCAAGTAAGATTGAGACTTCAGTTTACTATAATTTTTTATGTAAAAAATTATCAATAAATTAAAAAATTACAAACAATTGTGAAAACAGTGGCAATTTTCATTACACAACTAATTCAACATATTGGCAGACATTACTCAAGGTAAGAAGTTTTTTAGGTCAGTAATAATACTATTTATTTCCAAGCACTCTTTAATAAGGACCCAATTACAGTATTCATAATCTTCTGTATTATCTTTATAAGGTGATATAGGTATGTACAGGAAAGTAATGATTTTAAAAATTGTTTTTAAAATATTTTAAAGATCTACTCTACATTACTAAAACTAAAGTTTTTCTCCTATCTGGAAATCATACTGATAGAATATTAAAACAAGTGCTTTTGTGCATATATTTCTACTGAAATATTCCAAAAAACATAGTTATATCACTAGACTTTTAAAAAATCTGTTGCAAGTTGACAGTGTAATATAACCTTTTAAATTCAAACAAAGAGGTCTTTAAGATTTAAAAATATGATCTTTGCTATGTTAAAACTGTATAGAAAATATGGTGAAATGCATGATTATATTATGCCTTCACAAAACCTACATGAATTTCTGTTTCAGAACTGCTTCATCAGTATTATCAGAATGGAAAAAAAAAAAAATCATTAAAATGGCACCAACATTTTCATTTTACAAACTATATTCTGCTGGACATGTGCCTGGCACTAACACTTAAAAATATTCATTCTATCATCTTATTTTTCACATAAGATATGAAAAACAGCAGCCATTAGTGCCATTTCTTTTCCCATGAAGCGAAACCACAATGTCAGCATCAAGTTCCACTTTCTCCACTGATAAGACAGTGGAAAGTCAGTCTGTAGCATGCTAAAGATGAGCGATCTCTGAGCAGGCATCATTCTGTTTTTAAAATCATCACTGTATCTTAAAGGAAGTGCACCTGAGGGCTAAGTAGCTCCACAGCAGAGCACTTGCCTGGCATTTTTGAAGGCCTGGGTTTGATTCCCGGCACAGAAAATGAAACAGAATCAGCTGTGACAGCACAAGTTTGTAATCCTGGCACTCTGGGAAGCTGAGGCAGAAAGACAGTACACAGCCTGCACAGCTAGCTCAGTGACTTGACTAGATGGGCTCTCAAAAAATTAACAAAAATTTTTAAAAGTCTGGGGATGTAGCTCAGTATGAAGGTCCTAGGTTAAAGCCCTAGTTTAAAAAAAAAGAAAAAGCTACCAACAGAAGTTAACCAGAACAGACAGAAAAAGAGCACTTTGTGAATATCTCAAAAATATCATTTTAGTTCCAGTTTCCTGAAAAAATTGCTAATTATAAATGCTTGGGGAAGGAAAAACCTCCCAATACCAAAGAAGTAGTATTTACCTGCTTTGTCCTGAGTGCCAGTGGGGCCTTTGGCCACAGCTGCCGTCAGCGGCTGTGACAGAACTGTAGCGCTGGCAGAGGGAGCTGCTTCCCTGGTGACCCCGGAACTCTGAGGCCCTCCCCCAGCTGAGCTCACAGAGATGCCCCGTTTGCTCACTGCTGTGGCCTTATTTGAACAGCCTTTACTTACACTTGACTGAAAAGAAATGGAACATTCAAAAGCTCAGGTTACTAATGTCATACAATGTATTAATATTTTATAAATTCCCTGTTAGGTTAAAAATTCACTTTTCCCTCACAAATCTTAAGTTAGCTTATATAAATGAGTTTCCCTCTGTACTAAAACAAGCTTTTAAAACACTTTCAGATATATAAGAATTAAGTACTAAATTTTTTTAAACTAAGAATCAAATGACTTGTACTAAATTTAAAATGCAATATTATATAAAAACGAAACATTACTTTGACCATGCATTTTTCATATTTTGAACTGAATTTTTTTAGTAAAATCAAAAATGCTAAAAAGAAAATAATCCCACCTTCGTGAGTGCAGTGGAGCACTGAAATGCTATACACTGCACAGATGTCTTGTGAGCACTGATGGTTTTAACTGGCGATTTCAACATCCTTAAATCATACTGATACATTTTCCCACGGGAAGAGCCAATAGCCAAAGTGGCTCCATCACACATGAAATCAACTGCAGTCAGTGGAGCATCAGCCACTAAGGTTTTCACTAGCCTTTGAGGAAAGGAACAGTGTACACACAGATATGTTTATAGTAACAGGCATGAAGCTTACATGAATGAATTACTAGCAATGGAATTATTCAGCACTGGCCAAATCACATAACAGCACAAATACTTGTTTAAAGTAGAATTTCAGTTTTTGCCTTAGAGATATTTCTAATAAAATGTCAGGTAAAGGGCAGGTGAACAGCACGTACAAAAACACATTGATATCCAGTATTTTGCAAAACAGGCACTAATAAAATATATTTAAAGTAATAAAAACCTGAAAAAAGACCTGCTGAACACTGCCTCCTATTTGCTATTCACTTCCAGGGTCCATGCTACAGCTCCAGAGCAGCACCAGCTCCCTGAGGACAGCCATATGGGCAGTGGGGGTGGCGCTACTCCATAAACCGAAGCTCTGGCCTCAGGGCTGAGGAGGCTCCCATGTCCATCTTTCACTTAGGGACCTGCTTAGGTCTCAGAGGGCTCTGAACTTTCACAGGGCTGCATCTGCTTCTCTGGACCAAAAAGCTAAGAGGAACAGAGTCCACTGGAAGTGGAGTGCATTGCTGGTATTTCCTATGAGTGAAAAATGGCTTACATGTCGAGCTCTCAATAAATTATTTTTTAAAAAAACAGCAGTACATAGAACAGTAAAACTTCTAGCACTGTAAACAAGGCCTACTCTCTAATAGGAACATTAACAACCTACATGATCTTTAGATATCTTGAAAACAACTATAGAACTCCTGCAGCTGATTTTTATGGGGGCTTGGAGGAGGGGCAAGGAGCAATTCAAGCATATTTATAACAGAAAGGGGGGGCAGGAGCATAAGAGGATCATGTACCTAACTGGTGGAAATTTTGTCCCTGGGGCCATCTGGCAATTTCAGATAGTTTAGGCTGTCACAACTCAGGGAACATTATTGAGATTTAGTGGGCAGAGGTCAGGGACACCACCAAGTATCCTATATGCCTAAGACAGCAGCCTGCAACAAAGAGCTGGCTGCCCAAAGGTCAACAATGTAGAAACTCTGCTCCAGAAATGTTAGAGCAGATTAATCATGTTGCTTTAAAAATACATTTGTTATATTCTGAAAAAAAGTATGCTAAAATAAAGATGTGAAAGCATTAAGATGCAGCCTCTAACACTTACCTTCCAGAAATATCCTAGGACCCCCCCCCCCTTTACCCAGCTCACTAGATAAAGTGTACAGAGATGTCCTGTTAACGATTAAGCAACTATGTGTTACTAAACTGAAAAATGACTATCTCACACTTACTTCTTACATGAAGTGTCATACAGGATGACTCTTTTATCCAAGCCTATGGTTACAAATAGTAATTCATTGACAGGAGAAAAACAGATGCCCGAGGCTGGAGCTTTATGTGTACTGCCAAAGTTATGGTACGGACTCTGACTGTTCACATCCCAGAGAGTGACCAGTCCATTATCTGAAACACTGCCCAGCAGTGACTTCTTATACACTGAGTACCTCAAATGCCGAACAGACTAGAAAAAGAAAAGAATAAATTTTATGTCATTATATAAACTATAGAAGTCAAAGTCAACTACACCACTTACATGAGGGATAGGATTTCTCTGGTTTAAAGAGTGATAGATTTCAATCATTACTATCAATATTATTTAGAGGGCTAGAAGATAATCTTAAAACATATAAATACTCTATTGAGTATGTTTCAGGATTTTATCATCTTGGAGTATGGCACCCTCAATCTTTTTCGGAAGAAAACTGAAATCAGAATGTTGAGATTACCCACATTAATTAATCAAGGTATCCACCACACATACAGAAACCAGTAACATTCATATCACGAACAAGAAAACACTGAGAGAAATAAATAATCATTTCACATTTTCTATGTATATTTTAGACACGTGGATGTATTTGCTTGAATCTGAGAATGTGATGAGTTTGGTGGTGATGTAACACCTGGAGTATCCCGAGACATCAAGTCACAAAGGATGAACTGACAGCTCTCCAGAAGGGTGCTGACCCACAAGGCAGGGCAGCCTTCCCAAGACAACGAAGACTTCTCCCTGTCTAGCTTCAGCTGGACCAGAATAAACGGATCCAGTTCAGTAAGCAGATCTCAGGGAAAAAGTCGCTGAATTTCACCTACTTTTATTCAACTATGACTCTCAAACTTGTACAGATAATTACAATTAATTACTTAATCTGCTATGCTGGGAATTAGGTATTTTACATTTAAGTTAATGCATATTCTATTGAATTTTAAATTAAACACATGTTTTAAAATACATTTGCCTCCAACAGGAACTTTAGGAATAACAAAAACAAATTCTGACTAAGAAAATACCTAACACCTAAGGTAAAATAATTACTGTGTTCATCTATTAAATTTGGTTTCTCTATTTCATATACTAAAGTACAAAAAAAATGTTCATTTATATAGTTTCCATTTTTGCTAAGAAGTCTGTTTGCTTGCATAGACAAGCCTTCATTCTGATTTTACCTTCAAGTTAAAATGAGCTACTTGACTCTTGACTATACAAGACAGAGATCTTTAGTGAATTACAACTGATGTTTGTAGATGCACATGTCAATCAAGAAAAACACTGATTTTTCAAGGATTTCTGCAGCACTATAAGTGTGCACATAGTTACAGTTTTTTACAAGATCTAAATTGGACGAAACAATCCAACAGAATTAAAACACTAACTCCATAAGATCACAGAACTGATCTTAGTCAGAGCAGGATGCTCCCAAAATATCCTTGAAATATTGTTAGTGTTATATCGAACAAAAAGCTTACTGTTTTAATAAAAATTTATAAATAGTTAATAGTGCTTTTTTTTTGGTTAGGTCGAAACCAAACTTCCAGATATTACTTCAAGCTCTAGAGACCTACATGGCAACCTATTAAGAAAAACAGAAGGGCTGAGATAACCCTAGGTGCTCCTCTCAGACAAACCTGGCTGCAAATGGAGGCTCATCGCACTCCTCATGACTTAGGGAGACACCTGGACTCCCCACACTTCAGCACTCCCATTTCTACAATACAGAACACTTCTGTTTACGTGCTAAGACCACTCCGAAGACTAAATCGCATTTCTGCACAGAACCAGATACGCAGCAGCTGTCTCCACTCCTCACAAGCTCACACTGTTCTCGTTCATTTCAGCTTCGGTTCCATCACCCAATCATCTCTTACAGACACTCTCTAGAAGAACCTCTTAGAAAAGCAAACTTACTTCCTCAAATATCTGTTCTTAACCTTTGACAGTATTAATAGGAAATCATCATTTCTCACCTTTTTGCATCTACTAAGTCACCATTTCTTTTAGGGTATCAAGATAGTAGCTAACAGTGATCCTGTAACACAGCTAGTGTTCTGGGACATTATTTTTTAAAAAACTATTAATTCATTTTGGTATCCACATTACTCACTAAGCAATTCTCTTACTATATAGGTAACTTTTTTTGAGCAGGGAACTATCAAGAAGTTTAAGGAATATAACATTCTAACATTACAAACAACAATAATGTTTTTCTTACAATATATTATACTATGTAAGACTAAATGTGCTAGTGAAGTTCATTTATAGATATAAAAATAGAAACCTCACTAGAGGTGTTTTTTTAATTTTTCAGATAGGGGTTCACTATACAGTTCACGCTACTCTTGAACTCCTGTAGCTCAGGCTGGCCTTGAACTCACAGATATCCTCCTGTCTCAGCCTCCCAAGTGCTAGGGTTACAGGATGTATGCCACCACATATGAGTGATAAACATTTTTAAAAGGACCAGGTAATATTTTTTTTTTTTTTTTGCTGTTGTATTGCAAAAGCAGGTAGATAAAATATACGAATGACCAGGGCTATGTTCCAATAAAATATTTACAAAATTAAGCAGGCAGCCCACACTAACCTCTGTCAAAGATATTTGAAGTTTGCTTTTCTATTTTTTTTTTTTTGTATTTTAGGGAAGGGTCTACAGGGTGTTCAGGGTCTCACTACTAGATTGGACTCATAGTGATCTACCTGCTTATAGTCTTCCAAGTGATGGGATTCCAGGCACACGCATCATACCCAGTCTCAACTGCCAGTGAAGCACACCCTGGCGGAGGGGCCAACAGGGCAGCCTCTAGGATCAAGTCCCTGGTCCCTATTTGGCCGGCCCTTCTTTTTTGTTTAATCACAAACAGCAGCCTCTTTTTTATTTTTGGACAGGGGGTGCCAGGGACTGAACTCAGGACATTCCAGGCAAGTGCTTATTCTACTAAGCTATCTTTCCAGCCCTAAATCACAAAGAAAAGAAAAATTATTCATAATCCTACCACCTGCTTATTATCTTTTGAAGGGTATTTTTGAAGTATTTTCCTGTGTGTCATGTGTGTTTGTGTGTACTCAGTAAAATATATCAATAGAAACGTTGGTATCATACTTTACTGTTAAAATCATCTCACTCCCCAGAGACTGGCCTGAGACTGCGGCTGACTCCAGCGGCCTCCTGGATCTCGCCCTAAGCTCTCCCAGTGAGTGCGAATTTGCACGACTCACCAGGCTTCGCAGATCAGTGAGTGTGTGCAGAGACTTTGGCTTCTTCCCGCACGCGCTACCCGGATCCGCACCCCGAACCCGTCCAAGCCAGTGACCGGCCTGAAACCTCAGGACCCACTCACCAGCACCTCCCAAGATCCCCTGCCCTAAAGCCCGCTGAGCGAGTGGGAATTTCCCCAACTCCCTGGGCATCAAACTTCAGTGAGTATAGAACTCCAGGCCCACCGGGCCAAAGAGACATTTCCCAGGGATTCCCTGCCGTCACCCCCACACACATCCCTCCCCCGTCCCATGGCCCAAGACCCAGCGCAGCTCTGCGGGTGAGAGCTCCAGGCCCGCCAGGCCAGAGAAACATTTCGCAGCGATTGCCGGTTCCAACCCATGGCCCCAGACCCAGTGCAGGTCAGCCTGGAATGAGAACTCCAAGCCTGCCACACCAGAGGGACATTTCTCAGCAATCCCAGGTCCCATCCCACAGCCCAAAACTCAGCGCAGCCCAGCCTATGAGTGAGGGCTCCAGGCCTGCTGCGCCAGAGGGACCTTTCCCAGCCTTCTCGGGGTTCCAGCCTGTAGACCCGGACCCAGCACAGGCTGGCTGACCCAGTACAGCCTACCTGGTGAATAAGATCATCCACTATCTTTTTGGGAGCCCAGCAGACCCACCAAAGCCCAGGCCCGCCCACCTAGAGAGCAACCTGCCTGACACAGGAGGGCTGACTCCGGCAATTTACTTGATCCTCGCCCCAAAGCCAGCCAAGACAGTGGAAATTTTCATTACTTCCTCTGCATCCCAGTTTGATTTGTGCTCACCTGAACAGCGAACAAACAGAGGGAAACCACAGGAACTGCAGCAAAAAGGAACTGAACACAACAGCTAGATCCAGGATATGCATACCTGGATAATCTCAAACTTAATACACTGGCACCCGAATCTCATAACAAGCTAAGGTTATAGCTCCACCAAAGCTCTACACCAAAGGTCAAACAAAGGTCACTGCTATACAAAATGACAAAGACAAGCGGAAAAACGCAATACCAAACCTCCAGGCCACCAGTAAGGGCAAGGATACTAGCTCAGCTGTAATGAATGAATTAACAGATACAGCAGCAAAGGAACAACAGCAGAAAGGTATAGAGGAAATCAAATGAGAAGTAATTCTCCAAATTAAAAAAGAAATATGTGAATACATCATATCTGAAATAATCAATTCCAGAAACATTGGGTGGAAAAACAATGCTCACCCAGAACAAGTGCAGAGAGCACTATTCTAGTTGAAACATACGAATTAACAGCATCTGAAGCAAAGACACAACAGCAGAAAGGTCAGGAGGAACTCAAAGCAGAAATAATTTCTGAAATCAAGAAAAGAATTCTTGGGCCAGGGAGATGGCGCAGTAGAATAAGTGCTTCCCTGGCATGTGCAAGGGCCTGAGAACCCCAGTTCCCCATTAAAAATAATAATAATAATAATAATAATAATTCTTTGAAAAAAAAAAGAATTCTTTGAAATCATAGCATCTGAAATACAAAAACAATTCCAGAAATATACAGAGGAAAGCCAACTTGGAAGAAACACTGCAGAAAAACTATCTCTCAAGAAGACATGGATAAAAAAATTGAGATCAGAAATATGATGGATTCCTTGAATGAGCAATACAGAAAAGAAATAGAACACATGAAACACAGTCAAAGAGATATAGAAGAACTAAAAATATCAATCATGAGTCTACAAAACCGTTTGAGTGAAAGCGAAGACAGAGTTTCAGATCGTAAAAATGCTGGTGCGGCTAGTGAAAACATGAGAAAGGATCTCTTAAAAATAATGAGAATGCAGGAAAAAATAATCCATCACCTGCAAGATGATGCCAGGATGAACAATGTGAGAATAATTGGTGTCAACGAGAATGAAAGAGTCAATACAAATAATATAACAAGAATTTGGGGAGAAGTAATCGCAGAAAACTTCCCAAATATGAGGAAACAATCCAATATTCAGGTCACCTAAGCATACAGAACACCAAATAACTTCAACCCAAGTAGAAACACAACAAGACATATAATAGCTAAGATCCCAGAAATTCAACACAAAAATAATACACTGAAAGCTGCTAGAGAGAAGCAGATCACATTCAAAGGAAAACCCATCAGAATTACAGCCGACTTCTCTACACAAACCATGAAGGCAAGGAGAGCATGGAGCAGAGTTCTTCAAGTCCTACATGAAAACAAATTCCAGCCCAGACTATTATACCCTGCAAAACTCTCTTTCAAGTTTGATGGAGAAATGAAATACTTCCATGATAAAGAACTAAAGAATTTCATGACAAAGCCATCCCTTCATAGGCTGCTCAAAGATGTTCTAGAGAGAGACCACAATGACCAGAACTCGATGAATGAGAATGGAAGGAACCCACTAAACAAGACTGACGATTAAACACAGGATACAAAGGAGGAAACAACAGCAGGTAAATATCATGACAAACATAAGTCAGCACATTTCAATTATAACCATCAATGTAAACAGACTCAATTCTCCAATTAAGAGAAATAGACTTGCACAGTGGATTCGGAAACAAAATCCAACAATATGCTGTATACAAGAAACACACTTAACTCAAAAGGACATTCATAAGCTCAAAGGCAAATGATGGAAAACAATACTACATGCCCCAGCACCTCAGAAAAAAGCAGGAGTAGCAATTCTGTTCTCAGACAGTCTCAACTTCAAACCAAGAATGATCAAACGACACAAAGAAGGCCACTATGTATTGGTCAGGGGAAAAATTCAAGAGCAAGAGGTAACACTCATAAATATCCATGCACCAAACACAGAAGCAGCCAACTGTGTAAGATAAATCTTAACAGACATGAAAAACTTAATGTCTAATAACACAATCTTAACAGGAGACCTTAACACCCGGTTATCTCAAAAAGATAGATCAACCAGACAAAAAATTAGCAAGGAAGTAGCAGAACTGAACCACAGCTTGGAACAAATGGACCTGGTGGACATATACAGAATATTCCACCCAACCACAGCTGAATACACATTTTTTTCAGCTGCACATGGGTCATTCTCTAAAATAGACCACATACTAGTCCAGAGGTCATGTGTAAGTATATGCAAGAAAACAGAAATTATCCCATGCATATTATCTGACCACAGTGCAATGAAACTGGAAATAAATGACAAAAGAAACCAGAAAAAAACCGCTAAATTCATGGAAACTAAACAACATCCTACTCAGCAATCAATGGGTCGCAAAAGAAATTTAACAAGATCTACAATTCAATGAAAATTCAAGTACAACTTACCATAATTTATGGGATGCGATGAAAGGAGTTTTTAAGAGGGAAAATCATAGCTATGAACTTACACATTAGGAAAACAGAATGGGAACAAATTAGCACCCTAATGTTGCACCTCTGACAACTAGAAAAAGAAGAGCAAATAAAACCCAGAGTGCAAAGACGGGAAGAAATCATAAAGATTAGAGCAGAAATTAATTCAATTGAGATGAAGAAAATAGTTCAAAGAATCCACAAATCAAAAGGTTAGTTCTTTGAAAAACTAAATAAAATTGATAAGCCTCTAGCCAACCTCATCAAAAAGAGGCAAGAGAAAATTCAAGTACATGCAATAAGGAATGAAAAGGGTTAAATGACCACAGACCCAGCGGAAATTCAGAAGATTATCAATAGTTACTTCGAGAATCTTTATGCTCACAGAATAGAAGATACAGAAGAAATGGACAGATTCCTCAAAAGGTACAAATTACCAAAACCGAATCAAGAAGACATAACAACTCTCAGTTAGCCAATAACAGCCAACGAAATACGAAATGCAATAAAAAACCTACCGATGAAGAAAAGTCCAGGTCCTGATGGATTCACAGCTGAATTCTACAAGAACTTTATAGAAGATATGATCCTCATACTCTACAAACTCTTCAATGAAATTGAAAAGGAAACAGTCCTCCCAAAATCATTTCTGGAGGCAAGTATAATACTGATTCCAAAACCAGGGAAAGACAACCAAAAAGAAAAACTACAGGTCAATCTCCCTCATGAACATAGACGCAAAATACTCAACAAAATCCTGGCAAATAGAATACAGCAAATCATCAAGAAGATCATACACCATGACCAGGTAGGATTCATCCCAGGGATGCAAGGATGGTTCAATATTCAAAAATCTATAAATGAGCTCCCAATTTTCTGAACAAGGAGATTAGAGCCACAGAGGAAAGAGATCAAAGTTCTGTAATGTGCCTGGGGAACAGTCACATGGAGTGAAAACTTTCTCTCAGGCTCTCATGGAGAGCAAACTGGTCAAGCATTGGCCGTGACTCATCCACATGGATGACACAGACAAAGGATCTACAGAATAAGGTACAGGACTACAAGATAAACCCTGAGGCGACTTCACTGACCTCATAAGAAACAAAAAGTACATGTGTTGGCATATCGGTCTTGTTCTATCTAGGTCTTAACCATCCAGCAGAAAAGTATAAAAATGAGGCATACACCGCGGGGCCATAATATTAAGTTGAGCTGTAAATGGCTATGGTCAACAACTTCTTCAGATAACGCACTATTGTTGTGGAATGCTGGACTGTGTTGGACTGTGTCATTCAGGGACCTAAATTAGTTGAATGACAATGGAGTGCCCATCTTTGACAGGTGTAGACAAAGGAAGGGGTATAGAAAGGAAAAATCATGATGTGTGTGTATGGACAGTACAGTTGGGATAGATAATGCCGTGCTTCTACATAATTCTGTGAGAGGCAAGATTTGCACTAATGGTGGTTGGACAGGATATTATGTCGGCTTCTAGTACTATGACAACCACTAGGAAAATAACAAGGTAGAAAGTATTAATTATTGAATCTTTGATGTAATTCAGGTATAAAAAATTAAGATACGTAAACAGCTACACTCTCTTAATTTACTAAGAGACATATGCTATAATAATGTCTGTAAGTATGATATCATTTAGGCACCTTCTACGATACCAAAACATTATGAAGAGTTGGCAATGTATTAATTTATCAAATCCATCTTGTCAAGGTATCTTAAAACTGTCTCATTGATATTTGTACTTCAATAAAATAAAAATAAATGAATAAAATCATCTCACTGATATTTTCTAATAAGTTATTTTACTAGGTATCTACTTTATAAATGAAAGAGTAAACCAATTTACATAAATAATATCGTGCTGGACATTAAAGTTACTCTCAATTTCTAAAAGCACTGCTTATCACTCTTAAAAACTGCTAATTTACTAAAGAATTTTACTTCATTATTGCTCATGCTTAAATGTTTCTGAGTGAAAAATATTAAATGACCATTTATCTGTTGTCTTTAATGAACTGCCCATTAAGTAACTACCTACTTTCTACGAAGCTATTAAGATTTTTTAAATACTAATTTATAATTGTTAATAAACCAAAGATATAGAATGTTCTCCCAGCCTGCAAATAGTTTCCCAACTTTCTTTTAGTTTTGTTGATCTTTTCTCTTGCTTTTTGTCAGAGGTTTTGAATTTGTCTTTTACCAGCTTAAACAGTGAGAGAGCACTACAGGGACAGAGAACAAACTCAGTCCTGCATCCTTAACCTGCTACACAGGCAGTCTTAAAAAGTGCTTCTGCTAAAAATAAACACACAAAATGGTTCCTCCTTTGGGCCTAAGGTTACCCACCGCTACCACAGACTCGGGTGTTAGCAAGCACCCGCCTAAGCAAGCGCAAGGATCTGAGTTTGATCTCCCACTCCACATGCCACACTGGCCCTGCTCCAGGAATGACAAGCTGGCCACACTGTAATCCTAGTGCTAGGGAGGCTAAAACACTACGAGTCCAAGCTACATAGTGAGACCCTGTGCCAAATATATAAAATTATATATGGGGGGGGAAGATGCTTGACCTGCAGTTTGTATCTATTTCTGTCACGGCCATACCAGTGTGGCCAGGTCCTTTCTTAGACAGGCATACAGGTTATCAACTCCTCACAAGGAGTGTACCACAAATGCTGACAAAAATAATTGAATATATAAATAAAAGCTGGCAACAAAAAGTTGACAGGCTATAAATTTATGGAACCTACCTCATGCCCCTTCAAGAAGATAACACCAAGCTAAAGATTTTCAGGGACAATCAGTCAACCACAAGCAGGAGCTAGAGTCTACAGTCACTGTTCTCAACCTGTGGTCACCCTGATTCCAGTAGAATTGCAAAACAGAGACGGGCCCAACTCGAACAATGAGCTCAAGCAGAGTATGTAAAGGGACTTCTCGGCGCCACAGTGCACAGCCAGAAAAAAAGGCAGTGACCAGCCAAACTCTGGCTCACCTCAGCCATGCTCACTGCTGGTGTTGGGCCATCTCCTTCGGTCCATCAGAGCTATGTGTGCATCAGCTCATCAAGCATGGGTCCCCTCCCTTCTCCCTTACTTCCTAACTCTGCCCAATGCCTAGCCTGCCCCTCTCACAGATGCACCCTTACATGCTTTTGAGCACAACTAAGAACATGCCTGACCAAGCTAAAGCTCCCATCTTCTCTTTAAGGGGGACACCCTGGACACTGTCTAATGACAAAACTTGTACCCAATGACTCATGACTCTGTTCTTAAACTCAGAAAAACTACCTTTCTGCACAAATAAGAAAATATAATTATTTTCTAATCCAATAGTATTACAGTACCTAAGATGCACGCATATAGATGAATATACACACATACAGCTTGAATCTGTCCCCTCCCTCTTCTTTATTTTTTAATGCATTTAGTACAGGGTCTACAGGGTCTCACTACACAGATCAGACTCTAGTGATCCTCCTGTTTGCAGCCTCCCAAGAGCTGGGATTATAGGTGCACGCTACCGCACCTGTATCTGTATCGACCGGCCCTTCCCTCTTGATTCCTACTGTCTTGTTTCAAAAGCACTAACCTATCATCTAAGTTACTGCACAGTTATATAACTTCCATTCTCAGTGGTTTATAATATCTCCATCACAGTACTGTAGCAAGCATATCATCAAAATAGAAATCTCAACTTAGGTTTAAAACAAGAATTGTACCTGAAGAATTTCGGGAAGCCGGTGGTTAGGACAGTGGCACAGGAGCTCTGCTCGAACACCCTCAGCTATAAGTACAGGTGCAGAATGGCAGGCCTGAGACACAGCCCTGCACACCAGCTGCTCCCAACTGCCACCTGGGAGCTTGGCTTCGGGCAGTATCCCCCGGTCACAGCAGTGGTGGCTCGCAGGGTTGCAACTGTGTGAAAGCCAAGGTTTATGATTGACACCTTGCTTTCTAGGCAGCTGAAGTTTTGTGAGTGCTACACAGAGGCTGCCAGCCTCCAATAAGCTCTGGCTGATCAGCATTTAAGCCATCTTAGACATCTCAAACACGTCATCACAATGCACAGCTGGGGACATTAAGCACATCAGCTCTATGGGCTCAGCAAATGATGACCTCGAAGTGGCTTCACCTGCTCAGTACCTGAGCCTCATGAAACAGCCTTGCAGCGTGTCTCACTTCCCAACATCCCCTGTCTCCGGACCCTTTCTAGAAGTGCAGGATGGGCTTTCTCTGAAGCATGCCCAGGGAGTTCCTTCAGAAGGAATGCAATCTTCTAGGACCCTCTCCATGAAGTCTCCTCAGCCAGAGAAGCTCCAGCACTGGAGAAGAAACTGAAGGCTATCATATACTGCCTGGACAGACTTCCACTTGTTCTTCCAAGGGCCACTTTTTTGCATAGCAAGATACCCTCTACCAGCAGTGCAATTCAGGCTCTCACCCCTTCAGAACTTGTCACCACCTTCACAGTAATCCCAGGACTTATGTCCCAAACTAGAGTCTGTTTTGTGACCCACTTGTCTTCCCCTGTTCCCCAGGGAGTGCTCAGGGCTCCCACTTCTTCCCCTACTTGTTTGGCTTTTGTTTTCTTTTCAGTAGTAGGACTGAAGAACAAAAAGCAAAGAGAAGAAAAAAAAAAAACAAAACAAAAGATTTGAAACTACTTATTAAATAAGTATACCATGAACCTAAGAATAGCAATATGGAATGCCCAGATATAAGTCTAGTAAAATTATTGTATTTTAAGGAAAAACATAAACTATCATCAGTTATGTGAGACCAAAGGTGACAGAGTAACACAAGCTCCTCACAGAAAGAAAATGAGAGCCACAATCAAATTATTTTGAGAAAATTTGTATGCTGAAAGGAAACACTACAAACTAGAGAGATGTAGATAGGAGAACAATACTAATGTGAGGTATTGTGGTAAATATAAAAATTTAGAAAACATCTAAGACAATGTTTATGTCAACTGTGATATCTGACAGTATAATATGCAATCGTTAAAAAGTAGTGCACACTGATATACGCATATCTGAGACAGAACAGTAACGAGCAAAGCAGAAAACAAAATTAGACTAAGAGAATGATTATGGAAGAAAAAGTTATATGTGGAAATGCTACCTAAAAATACTTTTCAAATAACCTCCCATTTTAAAAACATTGTAAAGAAAAAAACCAGAAAAGTCAGTCTATAAGAAGAAACATGCACAGATCTAGCTGATTAGCTTATTTTTGCCCTTGTCAATTATAAAACTGCTCAAAAACAAAATACAGGGGCTAGACAAACAGATATTAAGGAACTAAGTGGAGAATGAATCAAGGACATTACCATGCCAGTATTTTTATCCCAATATAAATTATATAAATACTTTTATATAAGAAGTATTCTATAAAGCTTTGCATTCAATTAATTTTTTTTTAGTATAAATTCAGGCAAACATATAACAATCAACCAACTACACCAAATCAGAAATAAACTCATTCTTTTATTTGTGGTCCTAGGATTGAACCCAGGACCTTCTCCATGCTGTGCATGTGCTCTACCACTGAGCTAAATCCTCAACTTGAATCCATTTTTGATAAAAGTTTTTGTGTGTACCAGGAATCAAACTCAGGATCTTGTGCTTGCCAGGCAGGAATTGTGCCACTGAGCTATATCCTGGGCCAATAATTCTTTCAAAAGTATAATAAACATTTATCAATATCTCAAATAGGCTTAGTAACACAAAATGTATACATAAAACATCAAGTTTTTCATCTTATAAAAGAGGATTTATGGCCAAGGATCTAGCTTAGTGGCATAAGTGCCTGACTGGCAAGCACAAGGTGCCAAGTTCGATGCATGGTACCACAAAAAAAAAAAAAAGGATTTGATGTAAATTTCATTATGTTGTATATAGAACCATTATGTTATATACAGAATCTTACCAGCTACCTCCAAAGTTCATTTTTTAATCTAAATTATCAATAAAATGGACATGCAATTTTAACTGCTTTGGAAAGGGCAGTTTGCAAAAGGCAACACTAGTTCATCTATGCGCACACCTACGCTGCACAACTGGCAAACACAGATGTGCAGTTAGAACCCAATGAGATCTGTCAGCCCCACTGCTGCCCTGCAGATGCAGCAAAGCACTTGCTCACTTGCAGGAAGACCCTGTGATCTAATCAAAACTAATAGCCTCAACTCATCCCAGATATTTCAGTCTAAATATATTCTGGCAATCTCATTTCTGATAGGAAATTCAGATATAGACTTATTGAGACTCAAGGATTTGTCACTTTTACTAAGAAACCAATTTGATCATTATTAAGTAATTTAAATCACAGAAACAAAAAGAAGAAAAATTTCAATTTAATCATGATTCTGTTATAACTACTGTTTTTCTCATAACCCAACATAGAAATCAGGCTGAAAAACAGTGTACCTGAATTCAAAATGTCAACTTTTTTTTTTTGAACAGGGCCTTAAACTCAGGCCCTTGCACTTGCAAGGCAAATGCTTATTCTACTGAGCTATCTCTTCAGCCCCTCAAAATGTCAACTTTTGACAGACTTGAAATTTTCATACCATTGTTTAAGAAATTAACGTATTTGAATCTTAAATAAATGTAGAGAAATCTTAGTATTTTTTAAGATGAATGATTATTATGATTTGTGTCTAGCTGTCCCCCCAAAGCTTCACGCAGGCATGGGGTGGGAACTTCTAGTTTTTGAGATTAACTCATGATCCGCTGGGAATATGGGTTTTAGTGTTGCTGGGATTATGGGTGTGAGTACTACTCCTAGCTTGGGGCAGATAGCCGGAATGTAATTTAAGGCAGACAGGCTTCCTCTCTGTTGCCATTGTTGCTGTTACTCCTCTGTTTTGCTCTTGCTCTTATTGCCACCATGAAAGGATACTCCCCCCCCCCCCCCATGCCACCCTGCCTTGGAACCAGATGAGCCTGAAACCTCCTTCCTTCATTTTGAGTGTTGAGTATTTGTCCCAGCAACAAGAGAGGAGTAACTGAGACAGTGATCATGTAACATTCTTATGCTCTTGGTCAACAATAGCTAAGGTGCAATTAACTCTTCTCAGAAAACATTAAATACTTCCAATATTTCATTCACGTAAAAGGAATACTTTGGTATACAGAATCATAAAGCCTGGTCTTCCTTAGTAAGAAAATGAGGACTGCATCCTCACTTTCAAAAGGCCAATCCTGCTTCCCAGCCCACCTACTTCAATTGTATCAGAGGAAACTGAATTCATCCTTAATATTTACAAGTCCGTCTAAGACGTGATGTATGATCACTGAGCCAAGTTACAATGGGTAAACTAGTGGAGGAATGAGCGAAACCTAAACACAGTCAAATCAGTGTAGGAAAGCAAATGACAACAGCCATTTCAATGCACTGATGCAATCATTCACTGAAAGTTCACCATAGCGCTGATAATACCTAATGACCTCTTACTACACATTCAGAACTATGATCAATTTCTGTATTTCATTTAGCCATTTTAATAAAAGTTAAAAACATATTAGCATTCTCACATAACAGATGAGGAAGGGGAGGCTGAGAGTTAAGTGACTCACTCAAGTCCATCCTGCTGGCAAAGTGCTTTACCCTACACTACACCATGGAGACGAGACCTTCCCTGAAAAGCTGTAGCCAAAGAAGGGCAGACCGCCAGCGGGGCCAGATGCACAGGACAACCTCAAGTTCTGGCCTATGTAACCTGGGATAAGAGATGCACTTAAGCCTCACTGTTTTTCTATGTTGGGAGATAAATTTGATTCAGTTTTGCGAAATACTCAAGTGTTCTGTGAGATAATAGTTTTGTGAAATACCCAATGAAAATTCTTTTAAAATCAACAGTAATCTATCCCCTAGAATTTTAAAAAATTTCTTTATTTTGTGAGATATATGCATAAACTGCGCTCTTACACTAGGTGACAAGAGAATACCATAAAGTTTTAGAAACTTATACACATTCTTACACTGCTACTCCTGAGCTAGAGAGATCCAAAGGAAAGCTCTGCTCCCACTCTAGATTTGATCATCAAAACAGTTACATGTTCTGTGGTATGAACATCACAGAATCTTTTTTCTCAATTATAAAAAAGAAATTAACACATGCCTCACAAACTAGCAGAAAAGACTAAAGGACAGAATGTAATATAAATCAGTGCTCATAGTGCTCAAAACGCAAGAAATGGTAGTGTTTTGTGCAGATGGTCATCTCTGTAGAATGCTCTTCCCAAATCCCCTCACTGCACATACCCTGCTCCCTTCCCTACCCCACCTCAAAATGATTTGAACTTTTTCTCAAGCTGCCATTGAGACATGATTTTCTCTAAAACATTTTTCTGGAATTCTCAAATGGCTCAGTGTGCACCCCCTTTAATGTTCCTTCGGAGCACACACTTTACCACGTTCCCAACACCTTGCTAGTTTAACTGTCCACTTACCTGCTCACTGCTACTACTTGAAAATAAAGTATGTTCCACTCAAAGCCGCGGCACTTAAGCCAGTGTTCGCAACATAATCAGTATTCAGTAAGATGCTAAACTGTATGAACCAATGAAAACATAAGGAATGTGTATACTTAACATTCAATAATTTCAATTAAATATTTAAAGGACAATGAAAGTAACAAGAAAAAACATCCAAAGTGTCTTTCTTGATATTCCAAAAGGTTTGTGCAAATACAATACGGAAAGGAACGTAAAGAAAACAGCACACTGATTTCTATAGTCAACACATACAACAGAAACAAAAATTATGAATTTGTGAAGCTGAATAGTTTAAAATTTTCAATATAAATAGAAAATTTGGCCCACATAAGCCACGAATAACATGCCAATTCAGTAAGATTTCAAAAAAAAATAAACCCACCAAACACTCACTGTAATGCTTGGTAGGAAAACTGTGAATGCTCTTGAATTTGGGAACAACACAAAGATGCCTGCTATCACCACATCCACTCAGCCCTGGATTGCAGGGCCCACTCAATGCAATAAAAAATTAAACATGTAAATACTGGCAAGTTAAAAGAAAGATTATTATTTACAGATAATGTGATAGCATATAAATTACAAAGTGTAAAAAGATAAAAAATCTATAAAACTACTGATTTTAGCATGATTCCTAGGTAAAGGGGTTATATTCAGTACAAACTGCATTTCTGTATACCAAGTAGTCACAGAATACTGAAAAATGAAACTTTAATTGGAAAGAATACAGTTTATAATACACTATCAAAAAATTCTATACTAGGTAATAAATCCACCAAAAGATAATACATGATTTCTAAAACAAAAAACACTACTGAGAAAAATTAAAGGTTTATATAAATGGAAAAATTATACCAGATTTAAGGGTTTAAGAATCAATATTGTTAAGATAGCTCTTAAATTGATCCACAGACCTGGTATAATCCAACATATAAATCTTGAGGAACACATTAAAACCGCAGTAGATATCTACAAAACTTAGGACAAACTTCTTCAAAACAACACGTTTCATTAGAAAAAGGAAACAAAGGAAAAGAAACACAAGAAGAACTTTGTTGGGTGCAGTGGCACAGTGGCACACATTTGCAATCCCAGCTACTTAGGGGACTGAGACAGGAGGATCTCAAGTTCAAGTCTGACATCCAATGAATTAAAGTCTGATTAGTGTCCCTAAGTAGCTTAAACAGAATTAAAATACTATGTCTATCTTTAAAGTCTTTTAGTAAGTCTGTATCATGCTTACCTTTCTAATCTTCTATCACAGTCCAATATAAAACTGATAACACTTTCTTTTCTCCATTTCATCTATGTGATTTTCTCCACATAAAACATTTTCTAAAAGTTCTATATTAGCCAAAATTGTCCTCTCTGTTTATACATTCACACACTTATTACCCATGTTTTCCACTTGCGGTAATACATTGAAAACAAAGAAGCAAGTCACAGTTCTAACTATAATGCTGACACTGGAAAAGCTAACCTTACATACATTAGTATCAAATAGCTGGCAAAGAGTTGAATTTATATTTTCATAGTAAAAACAAATAAGTCAATGAAGAAGTAACTGAGCTGAAATCTTCCTTCAATTTTCCCTATTTTATTCTGAACATGTCCTCTCCACTGTTCTGAGTCACTGTCAGCCTCCCATACATATCTGTCATGATATCATTTATATGCATATCTCCCTTTTTCCTAACACATAAACTTAAAATAGGACTTTTTCCTGTTCATTTACTATCCATTATATTTTCCTTCAACATTAAATATTATTCAAATGATTTTAAAATTTGCTTTTCATCAGTGAAGAATTTACATATTGTATCTGATACCAGCTATGGCCAAAGTGATTGCAAAGAAAGTATTAAAAGAAGATGTACTTTATTGGAAATTTCTGTAGATAATCTCATAAAAGTAAGCTGAGAATTAAGATTTAAGAAACTTTTCATTCTGTAAAACAAATTTTTACAGGCGAAGTTTTTAAAAAGGAAAATAAATATTTTCCTTTTTAAAAACTTCCCCACTCTGTAATTCACCTGAAATATATGAATATGTGGATATCATATACTGAAAAAAACCAAACCACACCACTCAATTACCCCATATCCACCCAACAATATTTATGAACTTAACTATGTGTCTTATAGCTGACAGTTCAAATATGCAACACTTCTTTGACAGAAATGCCATCAAAAGATTAATATTCCTGTTTTAGGCTTAACTAGCTGTATTCTGTTAAACATAAATAGTAGGAGGACGCAATTCAATTATAAAATCAAATTCAAATAAGCACCCTAATCTAAAATGTATTAGCTTATTTCAACATTTCTTACAGCACCATTAAAAATTAGCTATAAGTTTTTCAAGCAAGCTATAGACAAAATCTGAAACAAAAATGAATTGTCATATATAAAATAATTCAAAATCTATTTTAACAACTTTATTTTGAATAAACATATACTGTACCTGGTTACTACCATGGCCAAAAGGAGTACTAGATGTATTAGTGGTTACACTGTGTAAAATAATCTCACCACTAAGAGATCCAGAAGCAATGTAGCAATCATTCCAATTATATGTTACACAAGTAACTTCATCTTTATGATCCTAAAAGACAGAAATCCAGGTAAGTACAGTGGCCTACAGCCCACGTTCATATTTCTGTAAATAGTTACATTTGTCAGTGTAACATCTGTTTTAACATTTCCCTCAATAACTTCTTATATAACCAACCCCAAATCCTCTCAGGAAATGGATTCCCTTTTCACAATCATATTAATGGTCCAAGCACTCTGAAACAGAATTAAGAAGCTGATTTGCTAAGGATCTACCTGAAAGTACTCACGCCTACTGACAAGTAACATTCACTATAAGCTATCAGCAGAGTTCTTGCCCTTCAGAATATTACAGATCACCTGAGAAGACATTTAAATGAACATGAGAAGACAGAGCAAGTGCTAAATGGAACGAATAGAGAACAGAGAGGTATCACTGTGAACTCACTTGACAAAAGGAGGAATAAAGTTTGAGTTTATCCTTAAGAAATTACTCAGATGAGTAAGAAACTATATAAACAACCCCAAATCCTCTCAGAAAATGGATTCCCTTTAAGAGAGGAGAACAGGTGAGTTGAGAAAAAGGTAACAGATGTTGCAAAATGGAATACAAGAAAAAGCCAAATGACCACATAGCAGCTGCTTGCTTTCACCAAGTACCTGAGCCAGAGACCTTAATGCGTTACTATCCCATCCTTTCAAATTACCCAGTGACACAGTCATTGTGCGCACATCCCGATGAGTTGCAGCTTAAGAAGCTGCCAAGTGATAGAGCTGAAATGTCTTTCAGGTCAAGCCCAAAGCCCACATTTTCCCTACGTACCAGCCTGCACCTCAAATCCAACAGGAACCTGCTTTGAGGAAATAAGTCTTGGGTTTTAAACTGAGATCAAAGTTGCTTCCCAGCATTCAAGTAGAGATTTCCAGTGGGAATATATAAGTGATGGAGATTAGCAGAAGTTTTTAACAGTTTAGTGTTAGACCTTAAGATAAACAAAGCCTGGTGCCTAATAACTTATATAATATCAAGAACAGATGCAATGCTATCCACATATGGTACAACTTTTTCCAGTGGTTCCTCAGGTATTTTCAGAGGTATTCCTTTCCTAAATCAAAGATACAAATAACCTGAAGGAGAGGGCTGTCTGGTAAGAAGAAAAAAGGAATTGTTAGTATTTTGTGCAATGTTTCCACTTGGAGAATAAAAAATTTGGGGTCCAGTGTAAATTCTATGAATTTATAATGGGGCAGGTGTCTTTTTAATCTCAACTGTGGAAAATGAGTCATTTGGAAAACATTTACTAAGTACCAACCACTTACCAGCAGAGAGATAAGGCAAAGGCTAAGATATCTCATTGTCACTGCTGGTCACTCAAATACTCCTTAACTGAATTAATGAGGCTACAAGGCACTCTGAGAATGTCATCAAACAGTAAGAAGAAAAAATGTTATGTGGCAAAACTGAGAAAGTGAAGAAGCAAATGAGAACAGAAGATGCAATGCAGGGAAACAGAGTATGTGAAGCTCTTAAATATCTGAAGAAAATGGCTAGACTCTTAACTATTCACTTTTCTAAGACTCCTTACTCAAAGTATGGGCACCCACTAGGTAGCTTTAATTCGAATATTCAAAGTGTAGAAGACTGATGAACAATATCTGTACCTGGATCTAACATCGTCCTTGCTAGTTAGCGGCTTGATTCAGAGCAAGTTCTTTAACATCTTCAGCTCATCTTCTCTACCAGTACAAGAAATAATGCTCCCCATCCTGCAGAGTTAGGCCTAATATCAGCCCCAAGCCCTCCTGTGTTTGAAAGACCATCTGTGTCATGGGGCTGGGCATGGACTTGCTGTTAGGCAAGCTCTGGCGGCAAGACAAGAGTCCCAGGGGCACATCCAGGAAAGATAGGTCTCCATTCCGGCTCCTCCCTCACTCTGACATGAGGTTGCCAGGAGTGAGCTGCTCTCCTCCACCAGGTCCCTCCGCATGCCCCGCTACCTGTAGCCAGGGACTAGGGACTAACATGGGAGCCCAGAGACCCCCTCTTCTCCTAATTACGGGAATCAGTGATTTTGTCCCAGCAAGGGGGAAAGTGAGCAAATCATTGTTAAGAAAAAGAGACCTTTGTAGGTACAAGGGCTGACATCAAAGAACGCAACAAAAGCTAACTATTCACATTAGTGACAACCCTTACATTTTACCACTCATAGCCAAGAATATTTTTGCTGTTTTTTAGTTCAGACAAGGACCATGCATTCTTTTCATCCCATCACTGTAAATCCAATGTCCCCACAACCCCAGAAATACCACAGGTCCTCGGCAACTCCACATTAAAGGGATCTCTACCTTAGCTCACTTCCAAGGGTATCTCCCTAAGTGCCTTCCCTCTTGCTTATGCTTTCTCAAGCTAGAGGGCTGGGCTGACACTGCAGAGACCTGTGCTACCTTTTCATATCTTATTCCACAACAGAGATCTTAGAATTAATACTCTCAAAAGTTTAACTATACTTAAAATGATGAACTACCAAGACTGTATTCAAGCAGTAATTATAAGATTGTTTTTCAATTCAGGTTAACAGAAAAATCAATCTTCAATATACTACTTCCCTAGTAAGAATTAATGACGTTCAGTCATGTAATAAAAATAATGCCTGGTACTTGCAACATGATCTGGAGGTGGACAGTTAGCAAGTGGGTGAGGGTGGAGATAAAACTACTGGCCAGGGACTGGGCATCACTGATATCAAGAGTACACGAGGGCCAGACAAAAGGGAGTCCTTTCTGATGTGCATGTTCATGTGTACAAACATACAAAATGTTTACACTTTTTACATTCTTTTTTTAATAGCAGAAAGTAAATATTTTTAAAACTTCAACCTCTAAATATTAAGATACAATGATGAAAAGTAGAGTTCTGAGGAAGTCCTAATTACTGACTTTGAGATGAATGTTTTCATTTTCTGAAACTGCCCAAAGCTAACTGAACATTAATTGTAATTAGTAAATTATTCTAGGAAATATTTTCATTGCCAAGTTGGAAATATATCTGTAAAAATAATACAAAGAGCAGGAGCCAAATATTTTACAGAACTGAAGGGCTACATCCCCAAAACTAATTGGATTTAATACTGTCATTCCTCAGCTACTCTCATTTTTCTAAAGATCTTTAGAAAAAATCCCTGATGACAACAAATCATACTTTAGAAGAAAATGAAGGAGGCAGTAGAGCAGAACTCAGAAAAAAAAAAAAAAACAGAAAAAAGTTTCAGCACTGTCAGTGTACATTAATAACACATAGTATACAGCAGAAAAAAGATAAAAAGGTACTTCTGGCTAAAGATCATCTTTACTTCCTCTAACCTCACTTCCATTTTGAAACACCTTAATTTTATTACAAAAGCTCAAAACCTGAAGTTTGGTAACTTAAAACTATAGAAAATATCCATCTATAAGATTTAAAAGAAATTTGCTTACCGTAAGAGATCGATGAATTCTTTTTGATTTTAAATCCCAAATGTTAACAGTCTTATTTAGGCCTCCACTTGCCAAATACATAGATGTAGAATTTAGATCAACACATGTCTGCTTTTGCTGTTTTTTAAAACAAAAAAAGCTAATTAACTAGAGCCCAGCAATGACAATCATATCCTCCAAAAGTAAGTACATGATAAATATAATAAAATTACATTCTGAATTACAGACTATAACCATGGTAAAACATAATAACAAATCATTAATGGCTTCCAGTCACACCTAGAAAATTCTGAAGATTCAGCTCTCATCTTTCGTGTGGATCCAACAGCTTGCAAAGGTTTCCAGGAAACAAGGTCTTAAGGAAATGAGGTCAGTGTTCTCTTTCATAGAGGGTGGTGACAAGACAAGCTGAGGAAACACCAGCAAGTCCAGACCTCCCAGCAGGGGCCACTTAATATTTACTGTAATATTTCCCCTCTATAAACCTGCTCTTATAGCTCCACAGAATATCTTAAAAATCAATCTCCTACTCAGAAAATGCTAGAAGTGGGGCATATAAAGAATGTCTAGTTGAGAGCTCTCATGTTATAGATGGGGAAAGTTTTTAAGCAAGTTAATATACTTTGTTCTAAGTCTCTCAGGAAAACTCACCCTCAGAGGCCTCATCTTGATTATGCTATCAAAACCTGATGTCAGGGCCTAGAACAGAAGTCCTTCAGGGGTAGAACATTTGCACAGCAAGCATGAGGCTCTGGATTTGAACTGCAGGCTATATGAATAAGCAAACAAATCAACCTGATCTCTCTTCCTCATCTATAAGGTCACCTTCCATCCAGTCTCTCCAGATTCCATCCTTCCTGCCCACTCTATAAACTCTGATCCTAAAATAAACCTTGCCTTACCTTCTACTTACAGCTCCCAGGACTAACCAAACCTCGCCAACTATGGTAGCAGCATCCTATCTAGTTCCCAACTCTACTTCTGCTTCCTTGTACAGAATTCCATTTCTCATAAACAAATCCAGTGGTCTTTAAGAAATTAAATCAAAAAAGAAATTAAATCAGAGCATCTCTCTCCTTTAAGGCTCTCCAATGGCTTCCCATCACCTTAGAATAAATGCCAAGCCTACTAACCTGGCTTTCAGAGCTTTATTCCCTCAGTCCCTCCTCCTTCATGTCCTAACCATTTTCTCCTCCTTCATTGATTCTCCAGCCACACTGACCTTTCACTCTGAAACCAAAACAATCCTGTGTTTGCCTCAAGGCTTCCACACAACTGCACCTGAAAAGCTAAGGTCCCCGTGAACCCCAGTTGGATGCCTTCCAGGCAAAACGTATCAACTCTTCAGGAAACCTACCTTAGCCTCCTAGGGTAATTTGCTATGGCAGTATCTCACTTCAGTTCTCAGTACCACAAATTACCAATATCTAGATGTTTTGGCTGATAGTTTGTTCTGCTACCAGAATATCAATTTCATTAACAACTATATCTATATTCAGTAATTATTTATGGAGCAAGTGGCTAAAATACAGAGGTTATCAAGTTCTTCACTCAAGTATCAATGAATGCCACCTGCCTGATGTTGCCCTCAGTAAGCATGCTACACTGCAGAGCACAGGACTCCACACATTTCCCTACTCAACCTATGGAGGCACTACAGCAAGTGTTTTCATCTATAGCTGAATGCTACAGGGGACGTGATGATCATGACTTAGTTCTAAGTTCAAAGGAAAGCTACGTTGGTTTAGGCACATAATCCCTTATGTCTGGGTATATGTTTCTCATCTGAGAAATAAGAGATGAGCGATCTTCATTGGTTCTTTAGTTTTTATTGAGAATTGCTTCTAAGATCTTCTCAGAGTTCTTACCCTGAGTTCATGCACCTCAAAAATATCTGCCCAAAATATTAAGGGGGTAAGTGGTTCCCCTCATACAGACCTGTTGAATTACTCAACCATCAATGTTTCAGCTCTAGACCAAGAGGATCAACTAACACATTAAAAACTGCAGGATACACATTTTATCAGTGTTTTAGCACACTTGTTAGAATTTTCTTGTAGGTAGTATCCTAGAAACTGACTCTGATCTAAAGACTAGCGAGATGTAGAATCAGAATGTTACTGCAAATCAGAACAGTTTTCTAAGAACTATCAAAATAACATTTAGAAAATAAAGTTGAATGTTATTACCAAAGATATATATTGTGACATCAATTGTCACAACTATACTAAGGGCTCCAGATAAAACCTATACTTATAGTTGACTTATATGAATGTATTATTAATGAAGCTAATGAATTTAAATAATTAATAGAAACTACATGGTTATTACAGGAATCCTGTGCCACCAAGGGATAAGAGTAAGATGGCGAAGGTGAACCCAGGGCACATGTGCTCAGCTGGCTGTCTTGGCTCTGAAACATTTGCCATCCCTGACAACACAATGGGCACAATTTCTCAAATATAAGTTGGTCAAGTGCCTAGACTTTTAGTAGCCTATTTCGTCTACTATGATATTGTCAATATCAATCTTTACACTTTAAAGAAGTAAAATACAAGATTATAAATAAACATGAACTTAAAGTTCCACTGTAATTTTAAAATAAGGTGAAATCTTAGTTTCCCATGCAGAAAAGATCTAATTCCTCAAATAGCTCATGAGTTACAGGACTTGAATCTCATCCAAAATGAAAAGTTGCACACTAATATGTTAGAAATTCTCAATAAAAACTAAAGAACCAATGTTTATAAAATATTTTTGTAAGTTAATTACCAGAGTCTAAATTAGAACTATAATGATCTCACTTTTGTTCCCATACATTACAATGTGATTTCTTAAATATAGGAGAAAAGGCTCAGAGTTATAGCAACTAATTAGTAATATTCACATAAACTCCTCAGAGTTATGTCACACTTGCAAATATCGTGTTAATTTTAAACATTAAAAAAAAATTCACTGGTTCTAAGGCATGATACACGGAAATTAAGTAGTAAAGCACAGTAGTAGGTGAAGGTAGAAGAAACTGCCGCAGATATTAAATCCCAGTGTTGATGACCCCCCACACACACACACACATCCCTAAGGCGATGAAGCTGCTAGGTCTACATGTGCAGTTTGCTCAGTACCCGGGACATCCTCTGCCTCAATCTCGCTTAGTTCTACTGAAGAGGTAGGGTGCCTGAATCCCATGTCAGCCCTCTGCAGACATTTTCTCCCAAGCTCTGTCTGCGGGGCAGAACTAAGCTTCATGCAAAACACTATTTAATTTAAGAGAATATTGATAAAATAAGTTCTCCAGGAAGTATAACTTAATGTTACACACAGTAAGTGTTCCACACAGTAGGGTACCTAAGGCTGAAAACTATATATTTCAAAGTAGCTACCACAGAGATTTTGAATGTCCCCAGTGCAAAGGAACAATAAAGTTTCAAGGTAAAAAACAGGCCAATTAACACGATCTGATCACTACACAATTGTACAGTGTACATGCACTGAAATATCAAAAGGTACCCTATATTACGTCAAAAATATTTTTTAATTCTTAAAAATTATAAATCCTCTTAAATTAGCTGAGCTATACTCTTATTATACTGTTTTCCAAGTAGACTACCTTACCTATCCCAGCTTATAGAACTATAAGCATTTATAATAATTTAAGATCTGTTATGCAAATTGTACTGCTAAAAAAACGACAAGTTACCAACTACTTCTAACTTTATATTCAGAACTTATCCTTTTCATTGTCATTTTTTAAGGAATGACAATGAAAATCAAGAAGCCTGCATTATCCTGAATGACAGAGATTAACTCATGCAAGAAAGAGTAAGGAAACAATTTGCAATGAGAGCTTCCCCGAAGCCCAGGAGCAAAGCTCAGTTTGTGACAAAGCCATCCTGTTCAGGAGGAACTGAGGGAGGCTCAAGCTGGCTCCTGCATCCTAGACGGCCAGAATCTGAAGCACAGGGCTACCATGAGACACAGGTGCTTCACTGATGGTCCTGAGTCCAAGGTCACTGGAGGCAGTTACATCATTGGGGTTCATAAGGTCAAACCAAACTAAAAACCCAGGCACTACAAGTCCTAGGTCAGGAATTAACAGGGTTCATCTGCAAAGAGGAAATGAAAACGCAGGTGCCTCACTAATGAAATCCAAGTCCTCAATTGCCCTCCTAGGATGCATATATTTTAACTAAAGATGATTCACACATACTTTACCTTTAAGAGGTAGAGTATCATTGTGAACCCAGGTGAAGAATGATGCTATCAAACACCTTTGTTTTTAATTGCAAACATCACAATAAATAAGCAATTACTATGCAGACAGAACTAAGATTCCAAATGAAAATTAAAAAAAAAAGTACTTACCCCTTCAGCAAGCTCCAAAAGTGGAACAGGCTTACATTTGCAGCTTGAAACTACTATTTTGTCACCACTGAAAGATGCTGTTACTAAAAAGTTATCTAAATGAAGAGTTATGGAACATCAAACAGCCCATGTGCATCAACAAGCACTAGACTATCATTATAAAAAGGAATCACACAAGTAAACACTGAGAAGACTTGCAAGTGACTATAGCTTACACACTAGCATCTGAAAGTGGCTCGATTACTAATTACCAATTCCCATTACTCCTGCTACTGCAGGGAGAACTATCCCTCCTGGCTGGGCTATCACTTGAAAGCTATTTAACCCATATGAAATACTACTCCATTTTCAGGGTAGGCCAGAAGGTCTAATTTTATCCATCAAGAACAAGAGCATGATGAAAGTAGTATCAGCAAATACCCGTCTTTTCATCTACCCTAACTGCTCAAGATACTTATAATTTACCTTAGTTACAGAAAATAACTGCAGTAATCAGTAAACCTAAGACAAAGCAAGTATTTTATTAAAATTAAAATGATCATAATATTTTTCATAATTAAGAATACAGATTTTTTTTCTTTTTAAAGAGTAATTTAAGAGGCATAACAAATATCAGAAGGTTAAATCTATGCTGTGTAGTAAGCAAAATCTGGGCACAGAAGCAATGGGAAGATGTTAATCAAACACTGAATCCAATCTGCATGACTTCAAGGTTATTTGTAAAACATTCAGGTATTTTGTGAGTAGACCATGGACTTTCAGTTTACTGTGTGAGTTAAACAAAACATTTTTAGCCGGGCATGGTGGCGCAAGCCTGTAATCCCAGCACTCGGGAGGCTGAGGCAGGAGGATTGTTGTGAGTTCGAGACCAGCCTGAGCTACAAAGTGAGCTCGAGGCCAGCCTGAACTGCATAGTGAGACCCTGTCTCAAAGACAAAAAAAAAAAAAAAAAAAAATCAGGTCTCAAAAAAATAAACAAACTTCAAAACAAAACATTTTTACCCAGGTAGTGATAAACAGAAACAAAATGTATTTCCCTGCCTTCCTTGGCTTATTTACCACAGAAAAGGGCTAAAACATGACAATATAAGAGGGTAAGAAATTTCTGAATGTCTCTTGTAGTTTTAAGACATGAGAATACTACCTAAAAGAAACCAGAACTCAAAACAGAAATACTAACTTCCCTGGTACTTCAAACTACTCTCATTCCTGGAATCTATGCGACAAGGACCCCAAGTCGCGGGGCCTAGGAATGCTCTGTTCTTCACTCACTACCTACCCACGGAAGGGGCCGAAGCTCCTCAGGAACAGGACTGTCCACAGGTAGTCAGCGCACACCTGCTAACATACCAGATTCACAGAAATGCAGCACCTTACAAAGTGACACAACACTCTCAGCCACGTTTGTTTGTTGGTAGACCATTAAGTAACATAACAGGTACAAAAATAAATCAAACAATACTAAATCTCACTGAGAACTGTTTGTCTCTTTTATGATAATACAAAAAAATTAAGCTCTATGCATAATGAAAATCTGAAAATAGACGGCAGCAACTTCATGTACCTGCAGTCTTTCTTTTTTTTTTTTTGGTGGAACCAGGAATTGAACGTAGGCCCTTATACTTGCAAGGCAAGTGCTTACTCTACTGAGCTATCTCCCCAGCCCTGTCCTGCAGTCTTTACAATATTTTCCTGCTACACAGTTATAAGAGTTCATCAAAAATGTTATTTCCCCCTAAGATGGACCAGCAGAGAAGTAAAAGTATTTCACTACTTCAATACAAAATCAAGCGATGAAGTAAAGAAAAATAGATGTCATTTTTGTTATGTATCTGCAATAGATACTGGTCATAAGTTGAAAGATTTAATTTTTTATATATTTTCTTTAATCTGAAAGTAAAATGTTAATTTTTTGGTACCATTAAAACTTAACTTTTGCTTAAACAGCATAAGCACTTCACACAAGAACAATTTCTTGTTATACCAATTATACAGGCTACCTTCACAGAGTACTAAGAGCACAGTGCTATATAGATTTAGGAGTGTTTCTCAACTTGGGATAATTCTGGTAATTCTGAAGATATTTTTGTGTCATGTAGTAGTACAATTGCCATTAAAAAAAAAAAGACAAAACTGGATAATTGAACATTGGCTACTTGGTAAAGGGCTCTTCCAGTAGGCCACAAATGGGACCTGCTGGCAACTAGTGGGCAGCAGCCAGGCAGGCTTCTAATGTCCTGCAATGCTCTGGAAAGCCCCCGTCACAAAGAACTATGAAAACTAAAATGTAAGTATTGTTAGGGTGGTCAACAGGATTCACTCACCAGGCCAGGAAGGATATCAAAAGATCAATGCACACAATTTCACTGTATCTGTCCAGGAAATGTTTACAGTACATACATAAAGAGAAACTTTCAGTTTTCCTGCCTGCCACAACCTACTGCATCCTATTTGGTTCAATAATTATTAGTTGATAGAACAACTAATTTATGGTCTGGATCTAGAAACTAAAATGCAATTTTTGTAACAGCAGTTTTTAAATAAAGTTGGTAGCAATTAGTGTTTAAAAAAATCAACACAGAAGATCAAAATACATTCACGTGTACTGTTTTCCAAAATTCCTATTTTACCTTATACAGTAGTCATATAAACTACATTTCTTATCATGTTAAGTAAAAGGTGCTTACTTTAGCAAATAAAAAGGATACTATTGCTGCTCCAACATACTGAACTAATTCCATGTGGTGATGTGTGTGGGTTGAATTTATCCACCAATGTCATAGATGAAGCATCCCATATTTTAATATCATCTCCCGATGAAGCAAATCTGAGATTTTCCTGCATGGCTGCACCTACAAAAAGTTTAGAGCAATGTATCTTAAAAACAATTAAGAACAACTAAAAAGAGAACAGCTGAAGCATGCAACATAAAGTGGCTCTACTTGCCTTTCTTTCACTCCAGTGTACTCACCACCAAATAGCTGGACTGATCTTTATACAACATAGGCCGAATCACACATTCTTAGTTGATCCTTGTAATAGTTCCCCGCACCAATTACAAGAACTTCCAACCTCCTAACCTGTCCTGTAGTTCAAACATGTAATTCTAACATGAAGATTTCATAGCCGAAGGCAGTCTATAAGACAGAAAGGAAGAAGTCCCTCTAGACAGACACTTTGAAAAGTAGCACTTCCTACAGATAGATAACAGGTGAGTAAAAATATGCTCAAAGGTACCTGACAGAAAAAAGGGCCTCTACAACTCCCTACCACTTCCTAGGAGGGACAGTGTGCGGGTGCCAGGCGGCCACAGGGCTACCACAGACATGTTCTGCGCGTCATCAACAATAAGTCGCCTTGTGTCTCATACTCTTGATTCAGAGGGCAGTTAATGGCATGATCAATTAGGAATCTTTCATTCTCGAGATAAATTATGTTTATACAGAGGCTAAATCACTGATGCAGACAACTGACTCAAACTCTTCAGAAGGATGCTTTTATTGAATCAGCACAGTGCTGCTAAACCCCAGGGGGTCACCTGTTGAGGTGCGCGCACGGTTTCCACTTGATGACTTAGACAAATGCCAACACGTGCCCTGCGGGCTCAAGAAACAAGGATGCACTGCGAAGGCGGACCTCTACGGCCCACACACAAACGCAAGCTGCAGCCTCACACTCGACTATTGGGCAAAGTGGAGGAGTGGGCGGATCACCCGGCGGGTTAGCAAACCCCGAGCTCCACAGGACCTGTCCGGCGTAAGTGACCGCCGCGGTGACCGGTCTTCCCGCGTTTCCTCCTCCGAGCAGGCAGCGAGGCGCGGGACCCCTGCCCACCTACCTAAAGGACAGGGATGACCTGGTGTCTCAGGGCCCATCCCCTGAGCGCGACCGGGACACCCAGCGGCTCAGCACCGTGGTGCGGACGGCGGCTAAAGAAACGCTGCCGCCGCCGCCACACCCCGGTGCAGTAGAAGTTCCCAACTTTCCTGGGCGGACGCCTGCCCCCCCCCGAGGGGGTCTCCACCATGCGCCCTCCAAACCGCCCGCGCTCGAGCGCCGGCCTCCGGGTTGTGCTTCGGAGGTACGAGGAGCAAGGCGAACTCGGGGCGAGACGCAAACTTTCGCGCCAGCGCACTCCCCAAGGTCGCCGCCCACCTGGCCCGGCCAACCGGCCCTGACCCCCACGCGGGCTGCGGCGAGCGAGAGCGAGCGCCGGCGGCGGACAAGCGAGCCCCGGGCGCCCGCACTTCCGCGCCCTCGCGCCGCCGCCGGGACGGGGCCGAGAAAGAGCCGGGAGCGCGCAGGGCCCGGCCGCGGCGGCCCGCGCTCCCGGCGACGGCAGCAGATGGGGTCGGCAGGGGGGCGCGGGCACGACCCGCCGACCCAGCCCGCAGAACCTCACCTTCGGACGACGGGACGACCGCAGGCCGCGGCACTAGCCCTCGCGCGCGCTTCCGGCTCCCGCCTGGACTGTTAAACTTGGGCGGCCGGAAGTCCCGCCTTCGCGACGTCACGGAAGGGCGCGGCCGGGGGGCCAACGGGCGGCTGGATTTGCGCTCAGTGGGCGCCCTCCATGCCCGGGGCCAGCCGTTGGGCGCTCTTGTCTTTCAGGCGCGTGGTGTGTGCGCCAAGTGCGTCGTGCCTGCAGGGCGCGGTACACTCGGGGTCGGGGCACAGGGAGGTGTTGGGACGGCGCAGTGGGGTCTGAGTTCAATCCCCGGTTCCGCCAAAAAAACAAAATAAAGTTCTGGGTGCGGGCCTGCAGCGTAGGAGGCTGGTGCTGGTGAAGAGGTACTTAAGTGAACAGGGGAACGACAAGAGAAGTGGACATGGGCTTAGGACAGCAGTCTCTAGAGAGAAGGCTATGAGAGTGGGTAATAACTACCTAGAATTTACAAACCAAGACCGGACTAACCAATAGCTGAACGCATGATATTTCACACGTGGAGCTCAAGGCTTGGAAGCATCAAATGCCATCTACTTGAAGAGAACGCTTCCCGCCCAGGGTGGAAAGGGAGACAGTGTTGAGTTTTCAAATGTCTGCTAACGGACTTATTAAAACTCTCTTGAGCTGGGCGTGGTGGCGCAGGCCTGTAGTCCCAGTACTCTGGAGGCTGAGGCAGGAGGATTGTTGTGAGTTTGAGACCAGCCTGAGCTACAAAATGAGCTTAAGGCCAACCTGAACTGCATAATGAGACCCTGTCTCAAGAAGACAAAAAAACAACAACAAATACTCCTGATAACTTTTGCTAAAAAATATTTATGGGGCACTTTCTGCAAAGTGCTGCTTTTTCATCACAAGTACACGGGATGAGCTTATAAACTAGGTACTCAAACACCAGGGGTTCATATTCATGTTGCAAGTCCTGGAAACCTCTTTAAGTTCAGGGTTTTTAGTTTGTTTGTTTTTCCAGAGGAAAAATTAAAGTCCTAGTCATGTTCTGGAGGCTGATGGGAGTGGCAAAAGAATCAGTATAGCAGGCAGAAACTAAATTGTATGGTGACCAGTTCTGGAGGTTATTAAAATCTAGTTTTGGCAGGGATAGTGTTGTAGGCAGCTAAGTTAGCTAGAAATATTATAGGCAGACAGGTTACTGGAGACAAGATGTCTGCAACTGTGGGAGTGACGGAGGCACCTGCCATGAACCAGACCTAAAGGCCAAACAAATGCTATAAGAGGTAGTACCTGGGATTGATATTCTAAATAGGTAACGATCACCTGAAAAGACCCAAGTGAGTCACTAGCCCAACCCCGGAGGGGAAGAGACCCTGTCCGGTATTCATGCCTGCTTACTACATGACTTGCTTCCCCATTTTGTCCTGGGCCTAATCAACTTTGAGCAATGGTGCTTGTTTGACCATAGTTTTGTCCCACCCTGTATCCACCTAAGTGAGTTCCCAGTCTCTCCACCTTAGCCCCACAAGGTTTTACACTATCAAAGTCGCTGGAAGAGAGCTCCCTGGGCAACCCGCTCCGTCCCCCTTCTGTCCCTCTCTGACAGCAGCTTTTCTTTCCAATAAAGTTCTACCCTCAACCTCCATTTGTTTCTAAAATTCATTCTTCGGTTTTGGAGAACACGAACTCATGCAGGTCAGGTTGGGAGTTTTACTTCCCTGTGTCAATAGGCCCCCAAAAAGTTAGGGAACTAAGGAGGAGGGAAGAGCACTGAGACAAATAAGGAAATGAAAACATCCAAGATAAAAGATAAGTACAGCTCAAAACTGAAAACAACAGGAAAATTAAGACATCTATATGAAAAAGTATGACACAATAAGATATAGTAATAAATACTATAAAAGTATTTGAGCACTTATACTTTGCTGAGCACCATGTATGAGTGTATAGACAATACAAAATGTATACATATGTAACATACATATGTAAAATCTTTTTAAAAACACAGTTTGTACTATTATGTATCCCTATTTTATATATGGTGAAACAGAGGTTAAAAACTCACTTAAGACTACACAGTTAATAAATAGCAAAGATGGGAATTAAGCCCATAACCAAAGATTATAAAGATTGTAATTCCATCTCCCTTCATTTTATGGAGTAGAATCAAAACATAGTATAAAGTCCATGGTAATTTTCACTTCCTCCCTTCTGCCATATCAGATACTACACCAGCCCTGGTACAGCCCACCACTCTTGTTGGAGTAACCATCGTACCTATAAGCCTATAGTTCCCTCAGTCCTGCAAAATATATTCTGCAAGCATAGAAGCCAAATGTTGGAGGAGAACCTGTTAATACTAGAATTATATAAACATATACAAGTTTCCAACTGTAAACATCAAGATAAAGAATATTCTTGAAAATAGAGATGTTTCATAACAACAAAAAAGTAACTCCAGAAATTATACCAATTATAACCATGTGACTAGTAATCGATTTAGAAGTGTTTGAAGAAAAATAGAACTAAGGGGAGTGGGGAGATGTCCATAATCATTGCTGCATATTTCAACAGAATTTTCTCAGAAATTGATAGTTCATTCAGATAAGAAAAAGAATCATTGAAGCTATGGAAGATTTGGCTTTTGGTTAGAACCACCATCTTCAGGTAATTTATTGAAAGAGAAGAGAAACCTGGTATAGGTAATTAGGCATTTTAGAAAACATGGACCTGTTCCTTAGGCCAGGTAGACAAGAATCTACAAAACACAGTGATACAGTAGACATCAAGGGAATGGGTACTGTTCAAAAAGGAACCACCCAAAGCCGGGCGTGGTGGCGCATGTCTGTAATCCCAGCACTCGGGAGGCTGAGACAGGAGGATTGTTGTGAGTTCGAGACCAGCCTGAGCTACAAAGTGAGCTTAAGGCCAGCCTGAACTGCATAGTGAGACCCTGTCTCAAAAAGACAAAAAAAAAAAAAAAAAAAAAAAAAAAAAAAAAAAAAAAAAAAAAAAAAAAAAAAAAAAAAAAAAAAAAAAAAAAA
>PVKA01009736.1:0-25439 GCA_004027165.1 Ctenomys sociabilis | reverse complement strand
TGAATGTACTTACTGAGTGTAAGCACTGTAAAAGTTGAAATAGCCTCATAAGAGGTACCAATGAAAATGACTAGAGAAAGAAGGAAGCCAAAGAATGCTACCTGGGCTTAGTGGAAGCGCCAGCCTGTCTGAACCATAGCTGCACACTTAGAGCATGACAAGGAGCCTGAGTTGCCAGAACCTTTTCATTTTGGTTTACACCATGAATTCTGCTATTCAGCACCTAATTAGTGACTAAGTGTTTAGAATCCACTAAAAAGTTGTAAAACTATCCAGAATTATAAAGATGCTTTTCTTCATTGAATAGGTATGTGATGCCCTTACCACAGAGAAATATTTGGAGCAGATTCTCATACTAACTAGTTAGTTGTGTCCTCTTTGATAGTCTTCTTTGCTGAAAGATGTGAGATAGTGTACAGGTGTGTACCCAAGTAGTCAAATATTTATCAAATATTTATATTGTGTTGAAGATCTTCTACATAACAATGGTATGCATCAAAATGAATGAAAAGCAACAGATGGCATTACAGTCAACTAAATGTTTAAAGCATCCTATTGTGAGTTATGTCCTAGTATTGATTTGCTTTGACTGTTCATGAACCATAACTTGGAAAGTAATACTGTAAAAGCATTTGTCTTTGTATATTGTAATAAAATACTACCGGCCTTGGTTTTAAAAAAATATATGAAAGGTTTGGATATTATCAATAATCACAACAGATGTTCATAGAACTCTCTACCACCCCCACCAAATGTTATAAGATAAACATTCTTTTCAAATACAGATGGAACATTTACAGAGATTAACTGTTTGGTAGGCCATTCATCCCATCTCAATCCATTTTAAAGGAATAAAACTTACAAAGCACAGTGTCTGATCTTAGTAGCACTGAATATAAACAGAGAACAAGAAAGCACCATGAAAGCCTTGAAACAGCTAAAAATTAAGCAGCTTTAATTTTTAAACAATTCAGAGGTCAAAGAAGAAATTACATTATAAAGGAAACAAAAAATAAAAATAACTGAATGATAAGCAAACTGCAACATATAAGATCTACACAGACAAAGAAAAACATGTAGAAACAGCTGAGGTAGTGCTTAGTACGAATGGGTTTAAATTATAACACAAAGAAAGGACCAATATAATGATTTTTGTTGCCTCTGAAGGATTCAAAAAAAAAAAAAAAAGCAAATTAGACACAGAATAAAAATTAGAATACAAAACAATGAAATTGAAAACAGAATCAATGAAGCTGAAAGCTGATGCTTTGAAATGCTTGATAAAATTGATAAACCCATAGTTAAAAGAGAAAGACATAAATCACCAATATCATGATTGAAAGAAAGCTAATCAGGATAGATCCAAAGATCATCCAAAAGGTAAGGGAATGTGCTGAACAACTCTACACAAACAAATATGGTCATTCAAAAATTCAGTACTTTGAGAGATATAAATATTAAAAGTAGCACAAGAAAAAAGTAGCAATGTACTGCAGAAAGCTACTTCATAATTAAGAAACTCCGACCTTAAGATCAGATGCTTAATTGTTGAACCGGGGATTGAACTCAGGCCCTTGTACTTGCCAGGGAAGTGCTTATTCCACTGAGCCATCTCCTCAGCCCCTTAATTATTGAATTCTGTCAAATATATAACAAGTACTTCTAGTTCAATGCAAACTTTGTAAGAGGTGAGGAAATATTTCTTAAAATTGAGGGGTCTTTTGTTTTAAAAAAGTCATTTATTTAGTTATTTATTTGGTATAGGTCTCCTGCACAGCTTGGACTCATAGTGATCCCCCTCTCTCCACCTCCCCAACACTGGAATTACATGTGTGTACCACCACACCTGGTTTTGGGGTCAGCTCAGCATGGGACTGGCATGACATGCAGTACCAGGAATCGAACCCAGGTCCTTGCTCTTGCCAGGCAGGTGCTTAGACCACTGAACTACCCCCCAGCCCTTAAAACCAGTTTTTAAGAATAATATTTCTGTGATACTAAACCTAGACAGACATTTTTTAAAACTTTTTATCCCTCATAATATGACAACTTTATATATTTATATATTATGCAAATTAAATCCAGGAATACACAAAAAGATCACATATCAGAACCAAGTAGGATTTACTCCAGAACAACAAAATCGATTTAACATTCAAAGATCAACAGACATAGTTTCTTATATAAATAGTAAGAAAATCCACAGCTTTATTTCAATACATAAAGAAAAACATTTTTAAAAATCTATCTATAATTAACATCTCTCAATAAACTAGGATTTTAAAAAAGGCAGCAAACACCTTCAGCTGGCTCAAGGGCAGTGTTGCAGTTTGGGTCTTAAGTATCCCACACAACTGGTCTTCAGCCAGCGGTACTCTTGGGAATAATGGAAAATGTAGAAGAGAAAGGCTAATTGGAGGAAGCAGATCCCTAGGAAAGTGCCCCAGAAGAGGATATTCAAGCCCTGACTACTTCCTGTTCTCTGTTCCTGCTTCCCACTTGACATTATATGAGAAGTGTTTCCCCAGAACATTCCCAACCAGGGTGTTCTCCCTCACCACAGGCCCAAGACAATGAAAACAAGGAACTATGGACTTACCCCTCTGAAGCTGTGAACACAAGTAAGTCTTTCCTCTTTTTAAGTTATTTATCTCGGAATTTTGTAACAGCAACTGAAAACTGCCTAATACAGGCATTTACAAAAATCCCACAGATAATATGAGTGATCAAAGACTCAATGTTTCTCTTCTAAGACTGAGAATAACACAAAGATTCCCACTCTTACTATGATCGGAGGTTTTAGGCAATGCAGAAGGACCATCAGGAGAAGGTAGAGAAGAAAGAAGAGAAGAATGAGGAGAAGAAAGGGTAGAAAATCACACAGAATGGAAAAAAGAAGTAAAGCTTTTTGTGTAAACTACATAATTGTAGTTTACAAGGAATGCAGGAGGCAAAGCCCCTATGGTGACTGAATTTAGCAAAGCATGTTCACGGTCAATATATAAAAATAGAATAATATTTCTGCATACTTATAATGAAGAATGGAAAAGTGAAATTAAAAGATACACCTCCATTTCCAATAATATCCCAACTCATAAAATATTTACATATAACTGATAAAATTTGTATAATTGAAAACTACAAAACATGAGTAAGAAAATTTAAAGACTAAATAAATGGAGAGCTATGTCATACCCATATATCTATGAAGATTCAATATTATTAGATTGTCCATTATTTTCCAGATTAATCTGTATATTTAATTTTCCCCAAAATTCTAGTAGGCCGTGTGCGTATGTGTGTGTGCTTTGCAACATGACAAGCTAGTTCTAAAATTTATAGTGACTAACCTAGCCAAATAATTTTTTACTATGTGATAAGGCTAGAGGGCCCATCACTCATATTAGTCTAGATTTGAGGCAGAATAACCCACAGAGACAGAAAGCAGAGAAGCACTTACCTGATGGATGGAAATATGGACTGCGATAGAGAAGGAGAAACAGTTGATAACAATAAAAACGGTATTGTCGTGGATACATCTGCCAAAATTTATGAAAGGATATATTTTAAATGGTTCAGTTCTTTGGATATTATATATCATTTTATATATATTTTTAATATCTCAGATGGGCGTTTGCTACAGTGCAGTATAAAATACTTACCTGACATGTGCAAGGCCCTATATTTGATCATCTACAACACCAGAAAATATTCTCAGGAACTAAGAACTTCTGATCTTAGGACATAAAGTGATTTTAAAAGACAAAAGTTAGATTAGTTCTTAAACACACCAAAATGCATCATTGTCAAATTTTAGACCAGGAACTTGAAAGAAAGATTTTAAGCATTTTCAAAAATGAAAGAGAAAAAGATGCTAGTAAACAAGTTTCAATAAAAATTGTTTTCAGGTTGTTAACAGTAACACTAGAGTTTATAAGACAATGAAACAATACTCCTATATCCCCAAAGAAAAATGATTGTCACCTTAGAATTATCTAGCCATCTTATTACTCATGTGTCATCCCTATCACTCAACATGTCAAGAAAAACATGCAAACTATGGAAAGCCTCAGCACCAAAACCTCACAGGCATCGTACCAAGAATCTACTTGAAGAGGCAGTTCACAAAGAAGGACCGAGGATGACTTCAAAAGGAAGCAAAATGACATAGACTCAATCTGCAGGAACATATTCCAAGACCCCAGAGGATGTTTAAAGTGATAATGAGTGTCAAAATTTCCTCTGTTTTTCCTCTAATATACACCTGTGATAGAGTTTTGATTATAAATTAAGAACTAGAAGAGATGACTAAGAATAATGATGAAGTAGAACAATGACAATATTGTTTAGCTATGTGACTATGACCTCTCTCAAAATATCTTACTGTAATTTACTCACTCTTCTTCTGATGATGTGAGATGATGCTTAAAGGAAGCACTTTGAGGATAGCTTCTCTTTGGTCTACTCAAGTTGACACTATCAGTACTCCTGTGCTTTGGGTACATCATCAACCCAAACAGGTGCTTCTTGAACACAAATACTACAATATCCAATCTGATAATCAAGAGGCTACTCAGTGACTTACAAGGGAATCGTATACACAGTGGACAACAAAATGATTTATGCTCATGACAAGATGGCCTCATGTTACTTAGAATGATGTAAAATTTATGACCTATGAAGTCATTATTTCCAGAATTTTTCCCTTTAATGTTCTTAGGCCACAGTTGCTCTGAGGTAGCTGAAACAGTACAAAATGAATTTATGGAGAAAGACGTGTACTGTGAAGGTCTTCCAGTACTGTGGAGCGCCCCAGTGAGTGCACAGCTGCTCCCATTTCCTCCTCCCAGCTCACCTCCCCTACAGCTTCTGGCACCCCCACTCAGGGAGCCTGATGCCTCCATGGCTTTTCCCTTCACCCTTCTCCTTCACCATTTCCTGCAGCTTCCTCCACACATCATTCAGGTCTGCGCTCAGGAATCACCTGTTGGAGGGTACTTTTCCTTGCTCTGCTGTATCTAAAACACTTCCCCTGCTCTAGCCCACTCTGTCTCCTCACTGGACACTGTCTGCAGAACACATGCCTCTCTGACATGCCACAGGAGCTCACTTCTTGCTTGGTTTCTTTGTTTTCTTCACCAGAATGAAAGAGCCACAAGGACAGGTAGTTTGTTCTTTTGCTTCAGCGATATCCCAGAGCTTTGAAGAGTGCCTGCTTGTCAGTGGGTACTCAATACTCACTTGCTGATTGAGCAATTGAGAGAGTATGTCCTGCACACATCTCTCACTTGATAGTGCAGGCCCAAATACCCAACTGCCTTTGCTTCTTCTGGGCCAAAACACTCCCCTGCTGTAGCTCCTTCTGGCATCTCAAGGGCCCAAATCAGAAATTTTCCCATCAGTTCTGAATGTTTTCCTTTCCTTCTCACAAGCTTCCATGTAGATAATCCAGCAATCTCATCAAGTTTATTGCCAATTATCTCCCGAATCTGTCCACTTCTACCCATTGCCACCATTCTTATCACACGTGGATCATTCTCTACTTTTGGCTAAATGCTTGGAACAGTGTTCTCCTAACTTTCTTTCCAGGGTTCAGGATGAAAACCTCCTACCCTCTAGATTCCTCTTCATAAGATGTGGATCTGAACACATAGCACATGAGCAGATGCATACTCTACAGCCCAGGACAGTGGGCCTCTGCTGTTGCACCTGTGCCAGCAGGGAGGAAACGTCCTCAGATCCTGGCTGCTTTGTCCAGCTGGGCAGGGCCAGGTGTGAGACAAGTAAGAAGAAGCAGCAGAAAACGCCAGGTTGCCCAGTGTGGTACGTGGAGCGGTGGTTGGCAAGGTGTTGGCCTTGCTTTTCTTGTAGCTTCAGAGTGAAATCCCAACCCCTTGGCATGGCTTCTAGGTTTCCCACCACCTCCTCATGTAGACTTCCCCAAGTGTCCTTTGACCAGCAGGCCCACTGTCCCGGGCTGTAGATCATGCATCTGCGCCTTGACCTCCTGCACTGAACTTTAGACTCCAGAAACATAATGCTTGTTTATGGAAAAAAATGAATCTTTGTGTCCCTAGCTCTGAGCATGATTTCTGTGATGAAAGACATGTTTAATGAATGTCTAATGAACACATGCATGCATGAATCTGATTTTTTTTATTTTTTAGAATATGCTTTTAGAATTTACCAATAAAGTGGAAAATGGATTGCCAGTGGGGAATCCAAAAGCATGCAGATTGGTTAAGAGCTAATTGACATATTCCAGACAAGTTGAAGAGAGGCTGGGCTCAGGCAGAAGCCATGGGAATGGAAATAAAGAATCAGAATCAAGAGACTTTTGTTTCAAAAAACAAAAGATATTTTATGAGCAAATGAAATTGATTGAGCACTGTGTGTTTTCAGAAGGATGGCTTTACTGTTTTAAATTTAGACAAAGGGCCAGAAAGCCAGACATATCCAGTGAGAAACAATCAATCAACAAACTTCATGAAAGTGAGAAGGGGTGATTGAAGAAGACAAAGAGGTTAGGGTGGCACACAGAGCTTCTGATACAGAAATAAAAGAGAGGGCTTTACCTGCTAAAGAATCAAGAGGCTGACAGGAGAGGGAAGATTGTAGTGCAAAGGATGTAATAACTGGGAAGGTTTACTTTAGTCTTTAAAAAAGTAATAAAGTTTGCAGACAGCCTACGATATTGTGCTGACTAGGAAGGTATGCATTATGCAAGCTTTCTTTTACTCTGATAAAAAAGACATGCAAACAAGTAAGTTTCTGGGATTTATTGGGGGAAATAACTAACTTCTTGGGCATGTCACAAGATCAGCGAAGGCTCAGCCTATTTATGTTTGACATCTTTAGAGTTGGAACACGCACATGACACTTACAGTAAGTATCCCTGAAACACGAGGAGAGTTTCCACTGTGACACACACTTAGCCAAAATGTGGACTGACAAGACTGGGCATGGTGGTGCACGCCTGTAATCCCAGCGCTTGGGAGGCTAAAAATAGAGGATCGCTACGAGTCTGATTTGTGTAGTAGACTCTGTAGACCCTGTGCTAAATACACACACACACAAAAAAAAAAAAAAAGAAGAAGAAAGCAAAATGTGGGGTGATAAAAGGACTAGATAGTTCCCAAGAGCTTATTATGTGTAGGATACTACAGTTTACATACATATCACCCACCCTATGCAAATGTGAATTTTTATCCTGTCATCACTGACACTGGGGAATTCATTTTGAGAATTTCAAAAAATTAATAAAACACTGGGTAATAAAAACATTTAAAAACAAGTCTTTTCCCACCTTCAATAGTGAGTGACAATTTTTTTCCTGGACAGTATCTTAGCATAATTTCTTGTGCATCCTCCAGGGGTATTCATAAACATGAGTACAGCTCTGCAGAGTGCTTTCGGAGTCTGCTCCATATACACTGATAACAACTATTATCTTACTATGCATCTATTCCATGCCTTGTTCTTCTTTGTTTAAGAATAGGTAGTTAAGAGCCCTTCATCTTAGTATACTTTCCAGATAGTCTGTGTATAACTTCTTATGTATGCAAGCAGCACCGTATTATCTAGCACTGCACGATAGTGACATGAAATGAGCAGCACAGGTAGTAATTTTGATTGTTCTAGCAGACATGCTAAAAAAGTTAAAGAACAGGTTGAATTAACTTTGAAAATATATTTAAGCTATCATATGCAAAATATCACTCCTACAAGTGCTCAATATAAAACATGAATAGTGCAATAAGCACTGTTGCCTTTTTTGTTAATCTTTACTCTCAGTGACAAACTGCACTGTTTTCAGAACTCAAATCTGCCCTTAAAATATAGAGTTCATACCTTATCCAAGTTTAAGGCAAATTCAGAATCGTAGCTTTAAGAATGTCTTGTGTGGCACCAACTGTGATAGGATAAATCCACATCTCCCAAAGCGCATAATCTGGAAGATGTTCTCCTAGACTTCTACCCCATCATACATCTTTTATTTTGCTCATTATTTATACTTTGTGTTTTTCCTATAAGAGAAACCATATGATACTTAACCTGTGTATCTGATTGGCTCCACTGAACATTATGGTCTCGAGGTGCACCCATTTTCCTACAAATGACTCAAGTTTATCTTGCTTTATGATGAAGTACAGCTATATTGTGTGTAAATGCCACCTTTCTTTGTTCATCTGCTGATAAACATCCGGGCTGCTTCCAAATTTAGCTATCAAGAATGGTTCTGTTATGAACATGAGAATGCATGTAATTTTAAAAACAAGTTTTTCTTTTTATAATCCTACCTCACACAGCGAAAATAAATTGAAAAAAGGAGGAAAAACGTCTACCCCTGTGAAGTGCATCTTTTAAGGGTGACACTTAACCTACATACTTAAGGAATAGGAGCAATAGGCCAACACTTGATCTGGAAAACTTGAGGCCTGTTGTGGCTTGGATCTAAAATGCCCCCAAAATCTCACATGCTTAGAAGGGTTGGATAATGGGGGCATTATGGTTAAATGGGTGTCAGATGGTGGGAACTCACTGGAGTTGGTCACTGGAGTTGTGACCCGGAAGGGTACATCTCCATCCTCAGCTCCTCCCTTCACTGTCAGCTGTCTGGCTGTCATGAGAAGAGATCTTCCTCAGGGGAGACCCTTCCACCAGGCTGTTTGTTTACTGCTTCTCCTCCTCCTCCTCCTCCTCCTCCTCCTCCTCCTCCTCCTCCTCTTCCTCCTTCTCCTTCTTCTTCCTTCTCCTTCTCCTTATCCTCCTCTTCTTCCTCCTCCTCCTCTTCTTCTTCTTCCTCCTCCTCCTCCTTCTCCTTCCCCTTCTTCCTCTTCTTTTTTTCATTTTATGTGTCTGGTACAGGGTCTCACTATGCAGCTTGGACTCCTGGTGATCCTCTTGATTTCAGCCTCCCCAGTGCTGGAGTTACAAGCATGTGCCACCATGCCTGAACTTGGTTCCAGGCTCAGCATGCCCAGGGGGCAGGGCTGGCACAGCGTGCAATGCTAGGAATTGAACCCAGACCCTGAGCTTGCCAAAGCAGGCATGCAGTTCACTGAGATATCTTGCTGGCCCTTTTGTTTCTGTCAGCCAACCAAAAAGTATAACTGTGAGTCAAAATAAACCCTTCCTCCTCTAAGTTGTGTATGTGGGGGGGTAAGTTGTTCTCGGCAATAAGAAAATAACCAGGACTGGGCCTGGGAATACTAGGGCTCCTCATGTTGAGGAAAGAACCTGGGCTCACCTTTCTCTGGAAGCAGGCATGTTCAGGTCCCTGACCCTGGCCAGCTGGGCGCTCAGATGTCCTAGAGTGACTATCACAGTTATTTGGAGGGCAGATCTGCTTAGTGTGTTGCAGGCTTCTTGTCCTCTGCTTGACCCCTAAACATCTCCTGTCCTCATGTTCTGTCCTCTGCATTCAGTATTCTCATGCTTCCTTTTTATGGAAAGAAAACACCAAAACCTAGGACTTTAATAACCACTGCTACTCCACTGGCTGTAAATAAGTCATCTTGCAAACACTTTCTGCACAAATGGTTACAGCAAACATTGTTTCTGACAATAAATTTGTTCTTCCTATACCCTGCATCTCAACCAGTTGACCCGTCACCCCTCTGATGACCAAGCTAGAGTCCCAAGAGTTAGGACCCTTCTATCCTTGTCCCTCCGTTGTGTCTTCCGGGGAATAACCTCATTTCCAGGACCGTCCCTTTCTGACCTACGCTGTCCACCACGGGCAGTGGATCTTCCTCATGACTAGTCTGACCACGTCACTCCTTTCCTGGACACATTTTAATAATGTCTCATCGCTTTCAGGATGAAGTTCCACACAGACATTCTTTCAGGTGACAAATATTTATTAAATATTTACCATGTCCCATGATTTGTGATAGATGTCATAGGTATGATAAAACAAAACAGAACTATGGGTTCTGACCTCAAAAGCTGCTTTGCTTTTGAAAACATAGAAGGTTTCAAGTTCTTTAGCAAAGTCATAAAATAGACTACTGAAAGCTGCAATGTGAAGGCTGTGATTGAAGCTGCCTTCACCCTTTCAAAATTTAAGGAAAAACAACATCAAATAGGTGTTTCATGAGGTCCCAACCTGAGTTCTTTGCTTACTCCAGGCTGACACTAACTTTTGCTCATCTTGTTTGAACTGTGAGGAAGCATTTCGAAAGATTAAAGCCTCCCCTAGAGTTTCTTTTTGCATTTCTTGTACTTACTAATTGATATCAGCACTCAAGGAGACTTAAGCAGGGCAGCTTTGCTCTCTGATACCCTGACAGGAACGCTTTGTATGCCTGTATCCAGGCCAGCTCGCCCTTGGGTCAGATAGCTTTTCTGTGCTTTCTAAACACAAAATAAAAGCTCCTCTATCTCACCTCATTTCTAATATCATGCCACAGGCTTTGAAGCAGCATTACAGGGTTTCAGAGTCTCCTCCGTTCTGTGCATGCTTCCCATCTACTCCCGGAAGAAAGCGTGCATTAGGTTTGCTTTATGTATTTGGCTTGATTTTGAGTAAAAACAGCTGAACTCATGAACTGGAGAAAAACCTAGGAACTGGATCAGAAGAAATAATCCTTCACGTGGCGACCTAATGGATCTTTTTTTCCTTCCAATTTCCATGAGGTAGACGCATCTTTTGTGAAGAAAACGATTTCTGGCTGTTGGTTTGACAACTGGAAATTTTTGCTCTGGTTTGCTCTCAGGCTTTCATCGCTGATTCCAACTTCAGGGGCCTTTGTCTCAGGAGCTCTTTTGAAGGCTGATTAATAATGGTCTCAGGGAGACTCATGACTTAAGAGAGTATGCAGGAAGTAGAGGCCTGAAATAGAATGTTGTTTGATATATTTCCTTCCCCCTTGAAAAGTCTAGATCAGAGAGGGTTTCTTGGGTGTTGGTGAAAGTCTGTTACTCTATCCCAGAGCTGATTACTAGGTGGATTCCACTTAAAGAAATCCACTGAACTGCACTTGTAGGTTTTATGCAAATTTATGTATGTGTGATATGCATCAAATCTTAAAAATTCTGCAAAATCTCCTCCTAACCTAAGGGATAATCAGATATGAATATATGTGCACGTGCGTGTACACACACACACATGCACACACACACACACTTACCTACAAATGATTGTCCTCTAAAATGTTATAATGACATTACTGTTTGATAAGATGGGTGTTTTTGCTCTGGTTGTTATTGTTGTTGTTACCAAAACTGAATATATTGCATTGGGCATTCATCAAGAATACAGGTTTATTTAGCTCGTGGTTCTGGGATGGGGGAAGTCCGAGAGCACAGAGAAACTTTTCTTGATCATTATAACAATACAAGGCATCGTGTGGTAAAACAGAGCCACTGAGTCAAAGACAGCCTCTGAAAAGCTAATAAAACCACTCGTGCCACAGCTCACTAATCCGTGAATTTATTAATCCATTCTGGAGGGCAGAGTGCCCATGACCCAAGTGCCATTCAGAGGTCACACCTTGTGATACCACTATCATCATTTTGGAGATAAAATTTCCACACGAGGACTCCCAGGGACACACCCAAACATTTGCAATGGCTTCAGGTCTGGAAAGGAGGACATAGCACAGTGTTGGTCCCTCAGATCATACAATCTTTATTTGTGTCATGAGAAAAGCCATCGGCACTAGACTTGATAGGACATGTGCTGTTTGGTCAGTTTTATTGTTTTTTTTTTAGTCCTTAACTCAGGTTGAAATCTTATGCTTAGACTGATGAACTAATAAGAGAAAATAAGTAGAAAGTCTTGAAAATGTGTCTAGTTAATGACTTCTACCATTGTTTTTATGGCATGTTAGGTTTGAGAAAGTCTCTCCGGCAAAGTGGACATTATACTGTGATTTGAAAAGCGGGAGTGGGTGGCAAGATATGTATTAGTTGTCCATTTCTGTATAACAGATTACTCCAAGATGTAATGGCTTAGCACCTAAAGCAACAATAAACATTTATTGCCCAAGACTTCCGTGAGTCAGGAATTTCAAAGCAGCTTTTCTGGGCAAATTGAGTTTCCCAAAGAGTTCTGCAGGTAATAAATAGTAGATCTAGAATTTAGAACCAGTTTCTCTGACACGATGACTAGATGTGACATCTGTTGACCAGCATACCAGGTTAGGAAGCTATGACAATATCCCAAATGAAAAGCAGTTGGGACAATTGCACCTTCTACTATGAGTAGAAGTGGAAATATCTTGTCAGCTGAGTTTAGGGTCACCATGAGAGCCAGGAAGAGATATGTATTTTGGCTAGTCCCTTCCCCATAGGACAAGGTCTGAAGGACTAAGGGGACTGGCTTGTTGGTGCCCACATTGTTCCCTTTACACTAGGTACATAGAATCCTGGATTCTCTGCCTTTGGCCCACGTCCAGGACACACATGCTATTCTTTCCAAGGTCCTCCTACTGAAGCCAGACTTGCTATTGGTATATGCAACTCAGATCTGCAAAGCAGCCATGAGTGGGTCAGGTCAAACGATTGGTGTAACCTTGACAGTGGAAGGTGGAGGAGGACCACCTGCACGTGCATGAGACCTCTCTCAACAGTGGGGGAAAAAAAGGAAGGAGGCCAGCCATAGCCAGAGGTCACCTGTCCTCAAGCAGCCTAACTCCTGTGCAGAATCTAAGGAATTTGAGGGTCGTATAGTATAGTCTATCCTCTTTTATGAAAATGTGTTAATTTGAGACAGAGTATGTTTTGGTGGGAAGAAAAATCATAGCTTTACTCGTACCATGTAAGCTTAAGAGCTGGAGAGGGGACAGTATAGCATCCAGCACTGAAGTCATACAATCTTCACACAGATGGATATTGCAGAGAGCTGATATGCTTTATTTATTTATTTATTTATTTATTTATTTATTTATTTGGTACCAGGGATCTAACTCAGGACCTTGTGCTCACCAAGCAGGCACTTATGCCACTGAGCTATATCCCTGGCCCCCTCTGATATGCTTTAGGAGCTTCTATTTATATTTGTTGCACAAATATAATCATAACCAAGATACATTTTTTCTGGCCATACTGTTAGCTACACAAGTCCAAATTTGCACACTACAAACTCCTAGAAATTTCAGGTAAGTACAATAAGTATGCCTTTATTTATTTAACTATCTATTTATTTATTTATTGGTACTGAAGATCAAACTCAGGACCTTGCACTTGCCAGGCAGGTGCTTATGCCACTGAGTTATATCCCTGGCCCAAGTATGCCTTAAAATTACAGCTGAGCTTATTTAAAAAAAAAAAAAAAAAAAAAAAAGAACAAGACATCTCCAGTGAAAGAAAGAAAGGAACTCCAAGGATAAAAGAATATAGCCAGCCCTGCAGCTCTTTGGGTGGGATAAAATTTTGGCTTTAACCTCTCGAGGCCTGGGACAACAAAGGGTTGCATGTCACCATGAGACCCTTACATACATCAGAGACCCTCAAAAGGCTTGGTGCAAGGCGGGATCATGGCTCCACAGTCATACTTGTGTCCTAATCCCTAGAGCTGATGACTGTGTCACCACACAAGGCAGAGTGGAACAAAGGTCGCCAATCAGGTGACCAGACCCTATCAGGTAATAGCAAGCCTCTCCCGAGTTACTTCTGTGGTCCCAAGGTCTCCAAAAAGGTCCACTTGAAAGTGGAAGAGGAAGGCAACAGAGTTCTTAGTAATCTGATGTGAGCGAGAACTTAGCACTGCTGGCTCTGAGGAAGGAAGGGTGGTAATGGGAGGGTCCCAGTCTCTGACCTAACTCCATTTTATTTCTCTGACTCTATTTCACCTTTGTTTTTTGGTTTGTTTGTTCTTTTTTTTTTTTTTTTTTTTTTTTTTTTTTTTTTTTTTTTTTTTTTTTTTTTTTTTTTTTTTTTTTTTTTTTTTTTTTTTTTTTTTTTTGTGGAACTGGGGATTGAACTCAGGCCCTTGCACTTGCCAGGCAAGTGCTTATTCTACTGAGCCATCTCCCTGGCTTCCATTTCACCTTTTGACCTTTATTCTCCTTCTAGTTCCCTTGCACCATTATCCCTGCAGTCACTGTGGATCCCAGGAACATGTCAGATTACAGAGCATTTTATGCCAAAGAACCAAAGCTACTCCCCAACCAACAGGGGCCCGCCTGATGCTAACAAAGCTCTGCAGGGAGAGATCTCCAGACCACAACCACATCAAGAATACCCTGATTCTCCTCTTTTCCTCCATAACCCTGAGATCACTATGAGCACTTCTGAAGACAGGTCTTAGGTGACTAGAACTCTGTCCACCCCTGTGTGGAGAATAAAGCTCCTTTCCTTCCTCTACCAGCCTTTGCTCTGACTGGCTTTCCAGGCCTAGGCTTAGCCTGGTGCAGTGGGACTCACCAGAGTCTTCACCCTAACTCCAGTGACAGAGCCACCAAGAAGCAGGGCAGTCTCCAGCGCTGGAGAGGAATGGATCCACCTCAGAGTCTCTGGAAGCAACCAGGCCTCTAGACACCTTGGTCTTAGCTCCAAGAGACACAGTGTTGGACATCTGACTATAGAATTTGGAACAATAAACTTACTTTGCTTTCCTCCTTGGGTCACCTTCCTACCATCTATTCTTCCTCTCTCCCTCTCTCCTTTCCCTTTCTAGTTTCCCTTCCCTTCCCTCAAATTTGTTTTATTTGAAGGCAAACATTTTGTGATGATCTATACAGCAGTAATAGAGAGCTAATATAGATTTCATCTTTCATAAAATACTAGATTCGAGGACAACTGCTCATTAGCACAGGTTAAAAAGAAGCGAAGTCTCCTTCGAGAATTTGTTTCCATGGCCCTGCCCTTTACTTGCAGACTCTGATACCCCAACACTGAGAAATTGCCAGAATAATTACTCCCAGGGAGAGACTCCTAGAAAATGCAAAATCCCCTCTGGAAAGACCCAACCTTAGCCCAGGCCACTCAGGATTTACAGAAATGAAAGTCTGATACATCCCTGTTCAAAATGGCAGTCCAAATTAAAACACACACACACACAGAAAGAGAGTGAGAGAGAGAGAGAGAGAGAGAGAGAGAGAGAGAGAGAGAGAGAGAGAGAGAGAGAGAGAGAGAGAAATGAATATCCAGCATAAACCAGATTGATCAAACACAAGGAATAGCAGGATCAATATGCCAATATGCTACATAATAGAAAAATGACAGAGAAAGAAAGATAAGTGTGTTTAAAATCTTAGTAATATAAACAAAATAATAAGACACTATGAGAAAAGAACAGGAATATTTAATATGAAGTCAATAGAAATAAAAAAAATTTGCCTTTGAAATAAAAATTCTATGGCTAGGTTCAGCAGCACCCTGAGAGGGCACGCAGTCTGAAAACACTTTGCAGAGTGCAGCCCGGAGGATACGAGGAGGGAGAGTGAAGACAGAGGATGCAAGGGAAGACCCAGAACTGTGCAACAAGAGTCCCGGGGAGAATAGGATGAACGGAAGAGAAGCAGTTGTGGAGAACTCCCTGTGCATGTCTTAGATCTTCACTGGTCCAAAAAGACCGACGAAGAAAGCGAGATGAGCATATACACTGATTTCTACCTATTGCAGCATGATTAAACTATGTTAATATATTAAATAATCATTGTCATTCTTCAAAAGCATGGAATATAATACTTTCAAAAATACAAAATGAGCATGGGTCAAAGGTTTTATCCAACTTATTAAGGGTGAAACTGCAAGTTGCTAAGATTTATTAAAATAATATTTTTAAAGTGTTAGAAGATTGATAGATTAGCTATGAATCTTGTTGGCATCCTACAGGGAAATAAATGAAAACCTTCAGTTTATATCCATGTCACATACATACTTTGGGTACAAAAATTAATATATATTACTACAGAATAACACATCTGCATTGCTATTAGCATTTTATGAGATAAACTTTATCCTTAAAGGGACATAAGACTTTCTAAACAATGGTAAATGAAACATAAATCAAATAGTGTTAGAACAGATGATACAGTTGTGATGATTATTTCTGTGTTGACTTGGCTCGGCCGTGGCATGAAGACATTTGGTCCAATGGCATGTAGACATTGTTGCAAAGGTATTTTTTTTTAGATGAGACTAATATTTAAAGTCAACTCTTAAGTAAAGCAGAGTACCTCACAGCACAAGTGTGTCGTCAAATTGATTAGGTCTTTTTTTTTTTTTTTTTTGTACTGGGACTGAACTCAGGACCTTGTGCTTGCCAGGCAGGCACTGGACCACAGAGCTATCTCCCTGGCCCTGGATGAAGGCCTTAAGAGAAAAACCTGAGGCCATGTGTGCATGCCTATAATCCCAGCACTGGGGGAAGGTGAGGAAGGAGGATTGTAAGTTTGAGCTAGCCTGGGCCGCAACTTAGGAAGGTAAGGAGAGAGAGAGAGATAGACAGACAGACAGACAGACAGAGACAGGGAGAAGAAGGAGAAGGAGGAGGAGGAGGAAGAAGAAATAGAGAGACACAGAGAGACTAAGATGATTAGAACACATGGAGATTCTCTCACAACACTTCCTGCAGGCTTCAGCAGCAGCACCTCTTCACTGGGTCCCCTACTGCATACCTATTCTGGAGTTCTGCAGACTTGGAACTTCAGTCAATAGATCTCTGTGTGTCTCTCTGTCTTTATCTCTATCTGTCTGTCTGTCTGTCTGTCTCTCATCTCTGCCCCTTTCACCATCTCCTTCCCTCCCTCTACCTTTCCTGCCCACACACACTTACACACATACACATGCATTCTACTCATTCTGTCTCTAGAGAACCCCAAATAGTGCAGCCCTCCACTCCATTGAACCAACTTAGACAACGCCCACCACATAAATGTATATCCAGTAGTAAATCTACTTTGCTCATTTCCAAGTTTTGAATAATTTTTTATAAATACCTCCAAAGAATTAGAAAGACTTCCAACAAATTCCATTTGACTACTCATGAACATCTGCCAAAAGGCCAAAATTACAATTTAAAAATATTTATTTGACCTTATCTTTGTTTCTAGAATTGAGTAATACTTCATTGTTTACAATAAGTGGTCAGATGGTTTATTTTGTAGAAGACAGCTTAGAAAAAGTGGAAACAAAGAACAAAAATCAAATTGGTCATTTAAACTACTTTGTTTGCTAAATAGGGACAGAGAGAAAGAACAATAGGAGAATAAGTGATTGATTTGCCTTGTGCTACTTATTTTATACAATAATTAAAAAAGGAACTTCATTATTAAACTCATTGAAACTGGACTACGTAGGAAATCTGGTGGTAATTTTTTTTTTTTGGTTGTTTTTTTTAAAAGATCAGATAAGCAGTTTGGTCTTGATTTGGTGACATGGAGCTTTACCATGAGTGACTCCACTTTGATTTTTGGTGTGGTCTGTTATGGTCTAACACAAGAGCTTCTTCCCAAGCAATTGCTTTCAATCAAAACACCAGAATTAGCTCTTCACTGTGCTTCTTAAGCCTCCTAATAATAATCTTAAAGAGAATGAGTATCCTAGAGTTGTACTAAGTTGCAGGGTGATAGAATGCAATTATACTACTTAATTATAGGCTACTTGCATTCTGGCCTAAGAAGCAACTCAGGGCTGCAACCTTAGTGAGAATTCATGACATGTACCACATATTCCCTGCCCACTTTCAATCCAGCTCCCCTGCTATAGGCAGAGCACACTAAATGCATGTGTCCTCCATCAGGCCTTGGCTCCAAATTGTTCTGTAGCTTTCCAACTCCCTTCTGACACTGGAGATCCATCAGTCAAGAATGAGGACCTTTGAGCCTCAAAACAGGCTCAAAGATAAACAGGATAGGTCAGTACATACAAGTGTACATGGGCGAAAGTCCTATGTATGAGATCAACAACAAAGGGAAGTCTTGGGCCATATAAGTCTGCCTCAGAATGCGACCAAGATGGGGACTGGCCAGTGAGTGTGTGGAGAGTGTATAATCATCTTCTTATTGGGCCATAGGAAAGGAAGCACACTACCCTAATAGGTAGAGGAGAAACACTTCTTTCCGGAGTCCTGTAAAAGCCCCTGGACAAAGAGTCCTCTCTGGCAATCTTCTTTAGGTTCCCCTCCAGTAACAGGAGCTTTCCACTTTGCTTCCCCAGTAAACTTCCTTGCTTGTAGCTCTTGTCTCCTCACTGTCTGTGACCTCCTTCTTTGACATTGTAAGACATAAACCCAGTGTTCCAGTAATACTACCATGGCCCATTCCATACTTCATGAGCAGACATACCTGTAGCCTTTCTTTTGCAATTCCTATACTCCCACTTTAGGTTTATTCTTCAATCCAGAAGTTTCTTTTTAAAAAATCTGGTACAATGGACTAAATGCTTATGACTCATCAAAATGCATATGTTGAAATCTTAACCCTGAGGGTGATGGTTCTAGGAACTGGGGCTACTGGGAGGTGATTGGGTCCTAAAGATGGAGCCTATACGATTGGAATTAGTACTCCTGTAAAGAAATTCTAGAAAGTTAGTAAGCCTCCTCCACCTTGTGAAGGACACACCTAAAAGATTCTATTTAGGCATCGAAAACAGGTCTTTAACAGATACTTATTTTCCTAGTACTTTCATCTTCAAACTTCCCAGCCTCTTAAGCTATGAAAAATAAATTTCATTTTTTTTTTTTTTTAATTTAGTACAGGGTCTCACTACGTAGATTTGACTCACTATGCAGATTTGACTCACAGTGATCTGCCTCAGCCTCCCAAGAGCTGGGATTGCAGGTGCGCACCACCACACCCAGTCTCAATTGCTGAATCAACGCACCTGGGGCCGGCAAGGCATGCTGGGGATGGAGCCCCAGCCTGGCTGCTGTGCTCTGCCTAAGCAGGCACTTTAGTCTGCTGAACTGTCTGGCTGTCCCTTAAATGTTTATTATTTATAAGTGTCTCAGTTACTCTTCTCTCCTTGCTGGGACAAATACCCAACACCCAAAAAGAAGGAAGGAGGGTTGATTTAACTCACAGTTACTGGAGGTTTCAGCCCATACTTTGGCTGGCTCCATGGCAGAGTAAGACAGCCAATGGGAGGAGTAGCAGCAACAATGGCTGCAGAGAGAAAGTGTGTTTCCCTTAAATTGCATTCAGGCTCTCTGCCCCAGGCTGGGCATAGTACTCACACCCATAATCCCAGCAGCACTCACACCCATAATCCCAATAGATCATGAGTTAATCACACCTCTAGAAGTCTGCCTCCTAATGACATGAGGCTTTGGGGAAGCAAATACACACAAGCCATAACAAGAAGACTCAGATCAAAAGCCACCTGCCAATTTGCTTTTGGTCCCCAATCACACAGTTTTCCAAGTCTAGAATATTATACTCCACCTCTGCCAGGCTCTTCCTTACTTCTGTATCTGCCATCGGTAAGAAAGTTGCTTTACTGCAGGTCTCCTAGACAACAGAGTCCATAGCAAGAAACCAGCTCTGACTCTTGGTGCAGGGGGCATGCTGGCATAAATCCATGGGCACACAAGTGTAGCAGAACTCGAGTGAAGCAAGAAAGGATGTGAAATATGCCACAACACTGACCTCTGCACCATGAAGGCCCTTGCACTTTCTCTTAGTTCAATGATAAGAAAGATTTATACTAAAAGATATCATGCCTGCATCTTGTCTTCTGAATAACTACTACAAAGACAACAGTATGCAATGTAGTAATTATTGTAACCATCCTACTAACCTGTTCTGAAACTGTCTCATTGCTATTTCTTTCTCACTGAAATTAATTTTTAAAAATGTTAGATACTTAGGACTTCTTAGGATTACAAAATAGAAAACAAAACAAAAAAAAAAAAAAACTAAAACAGCTCTGTATGGGACAGTGAAGAAGTGGGATCTGTCATGTGCCACAGGTCCCTCCAGACTCTTGCTTCCCTTTAGTTGGTGGGCACCCCAAGAATCTGTCACTCACAGGCACAGGCAAGCTGAAAGGAAGTTTTTCTTCTCACACTAACCTGCTTTGTGCAGCTCCCAAATACAAGGAATGAGAACTATCTAAAGGGGGTGGAGGAAACAAGGAGAACTGCTAAGAAAGTAGGCCTTGCCTCTCTCTGGCTGCAGGCTACAAGCTTCTCTGGAGGGCAGGGAGAGAAAAGTCTCTGAATTGGATGTAAGGTTGAAATTTTGATTTATACTGGACCGAGCCTCTTAATACTTAGAAGTGAATCTCAACTCCCCAGATGGGACTTGTTCGTATATTGAAAGTGACTGAGAAACAATACAAAGATCCTGGCGAGAAAATATCCACAGTGGGAAAAGGGAGATTCAACAAGAAATTATCCAAAGGGAGCACTTGGAGAAAAATAACAAGTTATAAACCATGTCTTTTGGAGTATTTGAGAGACAGGGGAATAATGAGAAAAATAAAATATTTAAACAAATGAAATTGCTATGCAAATTTCCATCCAAGTTGTCAGACTATAACTTTTTATTGCATTTTTAAAAACAAATTAAAAATTATATATGTGTCTAGTTTTATCATCTGCAAGAATTCTCAGAACAGAATCTCTTAAAGTCCTGATTTTGTAAGGTAATACGACATATTTGTTCCATAAAATTCACAGATATTTCTTTTTTTCCTTTTTTTAAAAAATATATTTGGTTTCTGCCGGGTCTCACTGTGCAGCTCAGCCTCCCCAGTGCTGGGACTATAGGCATGACTGTGGCCGGCTCAGCCCATCCTGGGGGCAGGGCAGGTGTGGCATATGGTCCTAAGGAGCAAACTGCAGTCTTTGCCTAAGCTTGTCTAAGCAGTGGCTTTAGTCTGCTGAGCTATCTCACCAGCCCCACAAATATCTTTAAATGGGACCAAGAGCAGCAACTTTAAAACAAATTTTTTTGTCAGAACCAGGGATGGAACTCAGGCCCTTGCACTTGCCATGCAAGCGCTTATTCCATCGAGCCATCCCCCCAGCCCAAGAGCAGCAGCTTTAATTGATCTAAAGTTGGTGCTACATACATCCAACTCAAATTCAAAGCTTCCTGTTCCACTCAAAGGAACAACCAAGCTGGAATTAGAAATCACACTGCAGCGTGCAGCACTAGGTGAGTCCCACTGTCAGCAAAGAGTAGACGTGGCTCAGCTCTGTCTTGAACAGTGGAGCTCCTGCTCTCTATCCAAGGTGGGTTTCTGGGTAATTCTGACATCCTGGCAATGCAGTGTGGTTCAGAAGTATTATATTGCCTTTCATTCAGCTTCCATGGCTCCAAACCTGTTTCTGCAACATCTTCCTCTGTCCAGCTCACCCCGAATGTGCCTTCTCTGGTTTCCCCACATACATCTGTCTCACCCAGCAGACAAGGTACAGAGCTAGGAGGGGCTTTTGCTTCACTTGGGGCTCACCCTTTTCCTCCCAGATTCTTCCTTTCTGCTTTCCCCCTTTCCATGGTCTCCTTAGGAAACCGACTTTTCCTTATATTGCCCTGCAAAGCCGGGCTTCCACTTAGCTCTGCCTACTGTGCCCTATCAAGAATGGTTGCTTGGTAAATAAAGCACTCTTTGGACTGCACTAAGAGCTGTCAGGAGCTTGGTTTTTTCATCCTGCTTCCTCTGCTTCTGCTATCTGAAACCATTCACCTGAAACAAAAGATCCGAAGATAATTCCAAAACAATCCATCAGCCGCTCCCCTCCATCCTCCTTGCTAGGTTTCTAGAGAGGTTTTGGGGGACAGAGCACTCCCACTGAGCATGGCTTTGTCTCTAGGCTACCTTAAAAGGGGGAGAGAACTATTAGGTAGGTACAACACTTCTAAACCAAACACATAGCCCCAACTCTGAAAATCAGATGCTGTTAAGAGTCACTTTTGGCTTTGAGGAACACACTTTTGTCCTCTTCATTTTCATATCTGTCACGTGAACTGTGGCAGAACACCTTTAATAAAGAGCTCTATTTTAATCATTAATTATGATACCAATATACCAGTTGCATTGTATTCAACTATAACTCGCACTTGTGGATTTCAAAGAGCTTCCCTAGATTTAATTAATCTTCAGCTTTGCTAATGAAAAGCACTGCTTCTGGCAGGCATGAATTTAGGTTTCTAATCTGTTCCATAAGGTCACCTCATTTTTCTTGAAAACGTACATTTATAATTTAGCACTGCCGATCTTTCACATTCCCCATTAAGCAATTATTTTGATTACTTCATTATCTTCCTTTTTTTTCCTAGACGATTTAGGTGGGTTTCTGCCTACCCCGAGTGTAATTCCAACATTCTCTTGCTCTCCCTTTATTAGCAAGATCTGCATTAGCAAGGGGTTCATTTTCATTCCAAAGACTGAAAACAATTTCATTATCTGACAAAAATTATCTTCTTATATGCTATAAGAAGCAATTCTCCTCATTTATGGTCTCATTAAGGATTTCATCTACCTAATACATCTTCTCTATACTTCTTTCAGGAGGTAATCATCTTGTGACTTAACTAACAATATTTGGGGATAGAGATTTCTCGTTTCCACCTTTCCTCCCCCCTCACTTTTTTTCTGCTCCTAATGCCGCAGCCCTATCATCTCCTCTGTGAGCCCTTGCTGCTTGTCTCTCACCCTTAAACACCTTGTGCAGGCTTCACCCTAATATCTATACTGTTGTTATTATTATTATTATTATTATTATTATTAATTATTATTTTGTATCTTAGGGGAGGGTCTATAGGGTCTCACTACTACATCAGACTCATAGTGATCCACTTGTTTACAGCCTCCCAATAGCTGGGATTACAGGCGTGCGCCACTGTGCTCAGTCTATATTGCCATCTCAGTGCACACCGGGGGCAGGGCCGGCATGGCAGGCCCAGGGATTGAGCCCCTGGCCTCTGCACCTGCTTGCAGGTACTTTAATCCACTGAGCTATTTGGCCAGCCCTATATTATTTATTGTGAATTATACATTTACATTTCAGTTAGCCTTCACATACTATGAGCATCTTAAAGGACAGATTTTTGGGTATTCAGAGCCAAGAACCATGTCTATTATATGGCAATGCTCAAAAAAATTGAGCTTAGCATGGTGGCTCTATAATCCATAGCCTGAGAAAGTTGAGGCAGAAATGCAATAAGATTACGAGAGCTTGGGTTATTGACTTAGTGAGAGCCTGTATCAAGATAAAATATTTTAAAAAGACTGGCAATGTAGGTCAGTGTGAAGGGCCTGTGTCTAATTCCTAGTCACACACGCATGCACTCACATAGAATAAATGAAGGACAAACACTTATATATACTCCTTTTTCTCAGGGTATAGTATGAATTTATTTGACAATTTATTCTTTTCAAGACACAGGAGAGAAAGGGGAAGCCAACACAAACAAAACATAGCTCATTTTGACAAACGAAGAGGCAGCCAAAGCAAGGCACCGATTGGTGTGCAGTGGGGAGAAAGTGAATTAAGTGCCTGATCAGGAGCTGGGGCATGGACAGGAGGCCAGCGGAGCATGAGCAGAGACCCAGGGTGGTTTCCAGGGAACTGGGAATATCGCAAGTGACCACACAGGACAGGCTCCCAGTCTGAACAGGAATGTTTTGAGCAACAAAATATTGAATCCAACCATTTTTTCTCACCACATTTCTAAAAGCTGATAGATTCTGCTGAAAATTTCCTGGATCTGGTGTCATATTGTGATTGGTTCTCAGATTTATTCATTCCTAGAGGAGGAAACAGGGCCATCAGAATACTTTGTCACTTCCCCACAGGTACTTTAAATGCGCAAGAACTGCTGAAGCATCATCTTGTATCTTAGGGTCACTTCCAAGAGATGCTGACCTACCTCTGCCGGCCGCTTAGAGTCTTAGTACAATCATAATCTCCAGGTGTAATTTCAGCCCTTTTCACCCTTGCTGTACTCAAGTGACACCCATCTCCTATTTCATAGCTTCTGATGATCTAAGACCATCCCTTTGATTGCTGCAAATGCCCAAGGACACAGGAGAGAATGTTTTTCATTGTCCTTGACCCACAAATACCATGTCCAAATGTTATTTTCATCCATACACACACACACACACACACACACACACACACACACACACCTTTAGAACTCTAATTTCTATGAATTGAGCAATTTTACTTGTGGCTTGAGAGATCACTGAAGGAGGGATTTCATCCATTCATTGTCCATCTCCTATTTAGGAACTATCCACTTTTCTCCTCCATCTTCTCTCCATTTCCAAGGAAAACGAGCTCTCCTCTTCATAGGATGAGTAACTCTCATAGTCTGCCAGGACCTGTCTGTTTGGTGTCAGTCCAGATTGTTCACTAAGTCCTATGTTCAGAGAAATAATCTTATTCTGGATAAACTGAGACAATTAGTGACCCCATGGCCTTGTCTCAAGTAGTCTACCTAACTCTCCAAAACATCAAATATATCCTGTTTTATAGCTGACCACCTGCTTCAGTAAACTTCCTAATAGAGGCAAAGCTCTCCCTAATGGGAATTGCTAGACATATGTTTAGCAAATAAGCATTTCTTATCATTAGATACCAACATACTTAGCATTATACCCATTTAATAAAATGATGTTTTCAAATCTTTCATTTTATTTCTGGCAGCATCTGTGTTTAAAAATCTCCTTTTTAGCTTAAGCAGAGTGCAGAGACTGGGGTTTGATCCCTGGCATGAAGTGCTGGCCCTGCCCCTGGGGCATGATGAGACTGGGTGTGGTGACCCATGCCTGTAATCCCAGCGCTTGGGAGGCCAAAAGCAAGAGGACCACTAAGAATCCAATCTACACAGGGAGACCCTAGAATAAGTGTATTTAAAAAATCTATCTTTATATTAATACAACCTCAGTGTCTTTCTTATATGCAGTGTTTAAATAGTGTCCATGTCTCCATCCTTTTATTTTCTACTCAATGGTGTCTTTTATTTGAAATGCCTAAACATCTGTGCTTTTATTTATTTTTTTTCATTTATTTTTATTTTACTAAAATACAAATGTCAATCAGACAGTTTCAAAACACCTTAACCATACAGAGTCAATGAATTAATACATTGCAAACTGTTTTCATAACGTTTTGGTATTGTACAAGGTGCATACATGATATTATATTTACAGGTTTTCTTATAGCTGAATTATATTAAAGATTCAATAATTATTTACCTAGTGGATGACCATAGCACTAAAAGCCGACATAATATCCTGTCCAACCACCATTAGTGCAGATCTTGCCTATCATAGAATTATGTAGAAGCACAGCGTTATCTATCCCAACTGTACTGTCTATACACACACTTCATGATTTTTTCTTTCTACAACCTTTCCTTTGTCTACACCTGTCAAAAGTGGGCACTCCATTGACATTCAACTACCTTAGGTGCTTGAACTCGACACCACAATCCAACACAGTCCAGCATTCTGCAACCATAGGGAGTTATTCAAAGAAATTGTCGACCATATCCATTTACAGCTCAGCTTAATATTATGGGCTCACG